>JAJAGP010001814.1:40629-83645 GCA_025084515.1 Ancistrus triradiatus | reverse complement strand
TGAGGTAATTTTTTTTGCTTTTGGTTGTTAAGTAATACTCCTGATGTTGTGTATTAAATGAAAAAAATCTATTTGCTGACCACATTGGACAGCCTTTAAACAGTTGAAACACTTTCTACACAAATAACAATAGACTGGAAATCTCCAGATAAATATTAGCCATTATAATCTTTGTCTAGAAGGGTCTTATTGTCCCATACCTGGCAAACTTGTGTTTGATCTACCATCTGCTCATCCCTGCTCATCTGTGGGGTTATTAACAAGAATAGTAGGAAAAGACACGCCCACAACCTAAGTATTACACTGCTACCATGAGTGAGGTAACCTTAAAGAATAACCCTTATTTCAGTGAACCTTTCTTCCAGTTAGGAAAAAAAAATGCTCTTTTAGTATTTGTCTAGTAGGATCTTGAGAAGTTTAAGATCCCCCACATCTGGTTTTAAATGATAGAATATGCTTTTTCTTTGTTATAATATTAATTATTCAATATAAAAGCTTAACTATAAACAAACCAAAATGTAATCTATGCTTAGTGTATATATAATGTGGCAAAAGTACTTTTGTGAAACAGATACTTCAAGCCCTCCCTTTAGTTAGGAAAAACTTATTTTTTCAGAATTTGTCTATATGTATATATCTATCTATATATATATATATATATATATATATATATATATATACACACACTGGCTACGATATGATAGGAATAGTGGGAAAATAGTAAGAAAAGACACGCCCACAACCGAAGTATCATGATGCACATAGCTACCATGAGTGAGATAACCTTACAGAATAACCCCCATGTCAGTGAGGCCTTCCTCTAGTTAGGAAAAGTTACTCTTTTAGTATTTGTCTAGCTGGGTTTTAAAAAGTTTAAGACCCCCCAACAACTGGTTTCAAAAGCAGAAAAGCATACTTACATTCTAACTTTCTACATGTAAATACTAATGACAAAACTTCTGACCATACCTTTGACCATAGACAAATTATAGTAGAGTAACTCCAACTCATTAAATATAAACTGTAAAGGTAAAAGTTTTTCATGAAAGAGTCATTCCCTTTTTAGCTTTATCTGAACTTAGAAACCAATTGTTGCTCTTAGTTTATGTGTGCTAACCCTGGCGTTGTATATAACATGAAACAAGTATATTTCTTAACCACATTGGACAGGTTTGAATAAACTGCACAAATAGATACACAAATAATAGAAATCTCTAGACACTTCTCCAAATAAAAGTAGCAATTATAATGTTTGTCTAGATGGGTCATATATTTGTTCTCCCATATCTGGAAAACTTTTGTTTGATGTACATTCTGCCCATTCCGGCTCAACTGTGGGGTCATTCATAACAACAGTGGGAATTTGCATAACACACGCCCATAACCTAAGTATCATGCTGCACATTGCTACCATGAGTGAGATAACCTTACAGAATAACCCCTATGTCAGTGAGACGTTCCTCTTGTTAGGAAAAATTTGCTCTTTTAGTATTTGTCTAGTTGGGTCTTAAAAAGTTTAAGACCCCCCACAACTGGTTTTAAAAACAGAAAATCATACTTACATTCTAAATCTCTACATGTAAATCCTAACTATAAATATCACAACCTTTGACCATAGACACACTAGACTAGAACAACCCATACTCATTGTATGAGAACTGTTGAGGTAAAATCTTCTCATGACATAGTTATATAGCTTTTATAGCTCTATCTGGGCTTAGAAACCAATTGTTGCTCTTAGTTTACATCTGCTAACCCTGGTGTTGTATATAACGTGAAACAAATATATCTCTTAACCACACTGCACAAATAGTTACACAAATAATAGTTGAGAAATGACCCTTCTCCAAATAAAAATAACAATTATAATGTTTGTTTAGATGGGTCATATATTTTTTCCCCCATATCTGGCAAACTTTTGTTTGAGCAACACAACCTAAGTATCATGCTGCACATTGCTACCATGAGTGAGATAACCTTACAGAATAACCCCCATGTCAGTGAGACCTTCCTCTAGCCAGGAAAAGTTACTCTTTTAGTATTTGTCTAGTTGGGTCTTAAAAAGCATAAGACCCCCCCACAACTGGTTTCAAAAGCAAGAAAGTATACCTACATTCTAACTTTCTACATGTAAATACAACTACAGAACTTCTGACCACACTTTTGCTCATATATAAATTAGAGTGGAATAACTCCAACTCTCAAATGTAAACTGTAGAGGTAAGAGTTTTTCATGAAAGATTCATAGCCTTTTTAGCTCTATCTGAGGTGAGAAACCAATTGTTGCTCTTAGTTTACGTGTGCTGACCCTGGTGTTGTATATAACATGAAACAAGTATATTTCTTAACCACACTGGACAGGCTTGGATACACTGCACAAATAGCTACACAAATAACAGATGAAAAATCTCTAGACACTTCTCCAAATAAAAGTAGTAATTATAATGTTTGTCTAGATGGGTCATATATTTTTGCTCCCATATCTGGAAAACTTTTGTTTGATCTACATTCTACCTATTCCGGCTCAACTGTGGGGTCATTCATAACAACAGTATGAATTTGCATAACACGCTCACAACCTAAGTATCATGCTGCACATTGCTACCATGAGTGAGATAACCTTACAGAATAACCTCTATGTCAGTGAGACCTTCCATTAGCTAGGAAAAATTTGCTCTTTTAGTATTTGTCTAGTTGGGTCTTAAAAAGTTTAAGACCCCCCACAACTGGTTTTAAAAACAGAAAGTTACAATTACATTCTAAATCTCTACATGTAAATACTAACTATAAATCTCACAACCTTTGACCATAGGCACACTAGACTAGAACAACCCATACTCATTGTATGAGAACTGTTGAGGTAAAATCTTCTCATGACATAGTTACATAGCTTTTTTAGCTTTATCTGGGATGAAAAACCAATTGTTGCTCTTAGTTTACATGTGCTAACCCTGGTGTTGTATATAACATGAAACAAATATATTTCTTAACCACATTGGACAGGCTTGGATACACTGCACAAATGTATCCGATGGGTCATATTTTTGCTCCCATATCTGGAAAACTTTTGTTTGATCTACATTCTGCCAATTCTTGCTCACCTGTGAGGTCATTCATAACAACAGTAGGAATTTGGCAAACACGCCCTTAACCTAAGAATCATGCTGCACATTGCTACCATGAGTGAGATAACCTTACAGAATAACCCCTATGTCAGTGAGACCTTCTTCTTGTTAGGAAAAGTTTACTCTTTGAGTATTTGTCTAGTTGGGTCTTAAAAAGTTTAAGACAACCCCCCTGGTTTCAATAAAAGAAAATTACACTTTTATTCTTGCTCTTCACATGAAAATACTAACTGTAAAGCTCACAACCTTTGATTGTAGGCAACCTAGAATAGAATAACCCATACTCATTATATATAAATTACAGAAATAAAATATTTTCATGAAAGAGTCATCGCCTTTTTAGCTCTATCTGGGCTTAGAAACCAATTGTTGCTCTTAGTTTACATCTGCTAACCCTGGTGTTGTATATAACGTGAAACAAATATATCTCTTAACCACACTGCACAAATAGCTACACAAATAATAGCTGAGAAATGACCCTTCTCCAAATATAAATAATTATAATGTTTGTTTAGATGGGTCATATATTTTTTCTCCCATATCTGGCAAACTTTTTGTTTGAGCAACACAACCTAAGTATCATGCTGCACATAGCTACCATGAGTGAGATAACCTTACAGAATAACCCCCATGTCAGTGAGGCCTTCCTCTAGCCAGGAAAAGTTACTCTTTTAGTATTTGTCTAGTTGGGTTTTAAAAAGTTTAAGACCCCCCAACAACTGGTTTTAAAAACAGAAAAGTATACTTACATTCTAACTTTCTACATGTAAATACTAACTACAAATGTTCCAACCATACCTTTGACAGTAGATAAATTAGAGTGGAATAACTCCAACTCATTAAATGTAAACTGTAGAGGTAAGAGTTTTTCTTGAAAGATTCATAGACTTTTTAGCTCTATCTGAGCTGAGAAACCAATTGTTGCTCTTAGTTTACGTGTGCTGACCCTGGTGTGGTATATAACATGAAACAAGTATATCTCTTAACCACATTGGACAGGCTTTGATACACTGCACAAATAGCTACACAAATAATAGATGAGAAATGACCCTTCTTCAAATAAAAATAACAATTATAATGTTTGTATAGATGGGTCATATATATTTTCTCCCATATCTGGTAAAACTTTTGTAGGCACAGTAGGAATTTGCATAACACACGCCCACAACCTAAGTATCATGATGCACATTGCTACCATGAGTGAGATAACCTTACAGAATAACCCCTATGTCAGTGAGACCTTCCTCTTTTAGTGTTTGTCTAGTTGGGTCTTAGAACAACTAAGATTTTTCTACGTTTGGTTGTAATCATGGAAAATTGATTTCAGTGATACAGTTGTAGTATTCTACAAATATGAGTTAAACACTGATTAAAACATTTCCATGGATAGCCACATTGTAATTCTGTCAAGACAGAGCTGCCATTTCTTATGTTTAGCATGTATAAAAGAAATAAAACGTTTCCTTGAAATGCTGAGGCAACCTTATCAAACAATCACCACAGTTTCACTTGTTAAGAGGCTCTGCTGTTGTGGTATTTGTTTATAAGGCCTTCCAAAGTCTGGCTTTCTCCCATTAGGTTTTAACAACAAGATGCATATTAGTCTTAGTTTTATAGCTCTTTTTATAGATAGAAGACTAGTAATAAGTTGCTTTCATTAACATGGCACCTTCAGTGCAGTTAGGTGTGTAAAATTATACACAAAAGTACACTTTAAAGTTAGCTTACAATCCCTCTTGCGTTCACCGTACCAGACCTGTTTGGTTCAATTAAAAGAACAACATGTGAAAAGACTTTAACTGCTCTGTCATCCAAACATCTATCTATGAGCCATACCTATAGTCAGCATTAGCAGATAGTGTACAAGTTAGACTGCAAAACAGGTATGTCAACATTCTTGACCATAGCTCTTCCAAATTAAGGGCTATATACATTGCTTTTTATTAATTTCGATTTACTTTTTCGGAGCTATTTTTTTGCATGCTAGGTTTTGTTTTTTTGATACATTAAACATGTATATTTAATAACCCTGGTGTGCCACAACGCTAAAAGATTTCTTGCTCATATAGTACAATTTTGACACTAAAAAGCAAAAACTTCCCGCCAGGATGCTCCCCTTATCTGAACACTGTCTGATTCGACTCAACTCGAATCGACTCAGACTCACAAGCCAGAGACTCAAGACTGGACTTGGAGCCATGTGCCAGAGCATCGACTCAGACTCGCATGAAAAAGATGAGACTCAACTCAGGCGAGTAACTCTGAGAATTGGCTCGACTTGGACTCACAAGCCAGAGACTCCAGACTCGACTGGAGCTCACAAGCTAGAGACTACAGATTCAACTCGGACTCGCTAGCTAGAGATTCCAGTCTTGACTCGGACTCACAAGCCAGAGAAGGAGACTCGACTCAAGACTCGCATGCCAGATAACCGAGACTCGACTCGGACTCACAAGCCAGAGAACCGAGACTCGACTCGGACTCACAAGCCAGAGAACCGAGATTCAACTCGGACTCACTAGCGACAGAATCGAGACTCGACTCAAACTCACAAGCCAGAGAATCGAGACCTGACTCTGATTCACTAGCCAGAGAATCGAGACTCGACTCAGACTCACAAGCCAGAGAAACAATGCTTGACTATGAATCACTAGCCAGAGAATCAAGAGTCGACTCATACTTGCAAGCCAGAGAACCAATACTCGACTCAGACTCGCATGAAAAAGACGAGATTCGACTCAGGCAAGTAAGCCGCCCAGAGACTCGGCTCAGAGTCAAACACTAGAGACTTGAGACTCCACTTGGACTTACACACCAGACATGTGAGACTCCACTGAGACTTGCAAGCTAAGGATTCGTGACTCGACTCTGACTCAAAAGTCAGAGATTTCAGACTATGCTCAAACTCACAAGTTAGAGACACCAGAATCAACTCTGGGATTCGCAAGCCAGAGAATCAAGACACAATTCAACTTGGACTTGCACACCAGAAACTCCAGATTCAACCTGGACTCAACTCACTTCTTCACTTCACTTCCGCCTGTGGTCCCGTCTGGGACATAGGCCGCCAACCATCTCTCTCCAGGCATCACGGTTCTGGGCGAGTCTCTCCAGCTGTCCCCACGTCTTGCCCATCTGCTTTGCGTCTGCATCCAGGTCTCGGCGCCAGGTATTTCTAGGCCGTCCTCTCTTCCTCTTCCCTTGGGGGTTCCAGGTGAGGGATTGTTTGGTGATGTTGGATTTAGGTTTGCGGAGGGTGTGGCCAATCCATCGCCAGTGTCTCTGAAGGATGTCTTGGTCAACAGGCTGTTGCTTTGTTCGTTGCCACAATTCTACATTGCTGATCTTATCGGGCCAGCGGATCTTTAAGATCTTCCTGAGACAGGTGTTAATGAAAACCTGGATTTTCTTCATGGTGGTGCCGGTGGTTCTCCAGGTCTCTGCTCCGTAGAGTAGTACTGGCTTTACTAAGGTGTTGAAGAGCCTGATCTTGGTGGTGCTGCTGATCTTGCTGGATCCCCAGATGTTCTTCAGCTGATGGAAGACTGTTCGTGCTTTACTGATGCGGGTTCTGACGTCTGCATCTGTTCCGCCATGGCTGTCCAGGTTGCTGCCGAGATAGGTGAAACTGTCCACCTCTTCCAGCATCTCACCCTGGACTGCGATGGGTGTCTCGTTTGATGCGTTGGTCTTGAACACCTTGCTCTTCCCTCTGTTGATGTTGAGGCCCAGTCTAGCTGAGTTGTCCGCAACGATGCTGGTCTTTTCCTGCATCTGTTGTTGGGTATGGGAGAGAAGAGCCAGATCGTCGGCAAAGTCGAGGTCGTCCAACTGCTTCCAGAGTGTCCACTGGATGCCGTTTCGCTTCTGGTCTGTGGATGTCTTCATGATCCAGTCTATGGCCAGCAGAAACAGGAAGGGCGATAGTAAGCAGCCTTGCCTCACTCTGGTTCTTACTTCGAAGGCGTCTGTGAGCTGTCTACCATGCACTATTCTGCAGGTCATTCCTTCATATGACTTCCTGATGATGTTGGTGATTTTCTCTGGCACTCCGTAGTGTCTCAGTAGTCTCCATAGGGTCTGCCTGTCGACGCTGTCAAACGCCTTCTCATAGTCGATGAAGTTGACGTAGAGAGGCGAGTTCCATTCCAGGGACTGCTCCAGAATGATGCGCAGGGTTGCGATCTGGTCCGTGCACGATCTTTCCTTACGGAAGCCGGCTTGTTGTCACGAAGATGCGGGTCAACAGCGTCTTCCATTCTGTTAAACAGAATGCGGTTAAACACCTTCCCTGGGATGGACAACAGCGTTATCCCTCGATAGTTGGAGCAGGGACTAAGGTCACCTTTCTTGGGCAGTTTGATGAGGTAGCCTTCTTTCCACTCAGTTGGTTCTTCTTCATCTTCCCAGATCTTGCAGAAGAGTGGGTGGAGGAGCTCCACACTGGTCTCAACGTCCGCCTTTAGCGCTTCTGCCGGGATGCTGTCAGGTCCTGCAGACTTGCCGTTCTTCAATTGCTTGATGGCGCTGCGGATCTCTTCCTTCGTGGGTGCACAGCACCTGATTGGCAGGTCCGCGTCAGCTGTCTGTATCCTTCTCCGTGGGTTTGCAGGAGCTGGCCTGTTTTGAGTAACTCTGAAAGTGCTCGATCCACCTCTTCTCTGGCCTTCTTCGTCTGCTATCAGCCTCTCCATTCCTGTTCTTTACTCTGGCCTCTCTGGCTTGGCAACTTTCCCTGAGATTTCTGATGATGGCATACAGGTCCTTGGTGCTGTCTGATGTGTGCTTCTTCTGCTTCTATTTCCAGTGACTCTATGTGAGCTCCGCTTGTCTACCTGATGCTTCGCTTGACCATTCTATAGCTTCTGTATATTCTTCTGTGCTTTGCTTTTTTTGCTCTTGTTCTGCTGTTGTTACCATTGCTTTCTTTTTCTCTCTTTCTTCTATCTTTGTAGCTCTCTGCTGAATCCATCTCCTTGTGTGGTAAGATTTGGGGCCCGAAACTTCTTGGCTTTGAATCACCACTTCTTTCACTTTCTGATTTCTGCCACTGTTCTGTTCTATCGTCTCATCTTCAGCAGCTCTTCTAGGGCTGGAACTTGTGGAGAGGGTGACCTTGGAACTCTCTTATCTTCTGCTGTCTTTCAGCGTAGCAGTGGTTGTAGCGCTGACGTTGGCTGTCCCCCCTTGTCCAGTTCTTCTTCAGTTTCATCTTCAGTCTGCCTGGCCACAACGAGATGATGGTCGGAAGCAACGTCTGCTCCTCGTTTGACGCGTACGTCTTGAAGAGAGCGGCGAAACTTCTTCCCGATGCACACGTGGTCAATCTGGTTTTCCGTCGACAGGTCTGGTGACACCCAAGTCGCCTTGTGTATCCTTCTGTGGTGAAAAACACTTCCTCCAATAACCAGGTTACTTGCGGCGCATAGGTCGGCGAATCTCTCCCCGGTGTCGTTCATCACGCCCAGACCTTGCTGCCCCATGATCTCCCCGTACCCTCGGTTGTCGCTGCCGATCTTGGCGTTGAAGTCACCCATTACGATGATGATGTTCCTCTTTGGTCTGTCTTGTATGGTGGTTGACAATCTGTTGTAAAAGTTCTCTTTCTCCTCCTCTTCACTGTCGTTCGTCGGGGCGTAGCACTGACTCAACTCAGACTTGCATGAAAAAGACTCAAGACTCGACTCAGACTGAAACTCCAGACTTGGACTCACGAGCCAAAGACTCCAGACTTGACTCAAACTTGCAAACCAGAGACTTAAGACTCTACTCGGACTGGGTTGCCAGACATTCGTGAGCTAGTGGTAATGACGTTCTCTAAACCAGCAGATTCAGGTTGTGTTCTCTTTCAACAAGCTGGAGTATGCAACTCTAGTCTTACAAATCGAGCAGCTCCAGGTGCCGACTGAATGCTATGCTGATGATAGACATGAAACCCAACACAGAGGTCTCTGTTCCGTCTGAGACAAATTATACTGAGTCTTACAAGCATAACAGCAGCTGTCCCCCGTGTCCCCTGAGACTAAAGACAGAGGAAGAGCAGACAGCATTCTATTAATGATTTTTCCGTGAAAATGGACCATGTTGCCAAACATATGCAAACAACTGTCAAATGTCATCTTGTGAAAAGACCAACTGACCCCATCACATACATCTCATTAGCAGAATTTAGTCAGAGCTGCCAGTTCGTAATGATGACTGGCTCCTTTAACATCTTTGTTCCACACAATCTGGACCTTTCTCTATTCACGCCTAGAAATAAACGTTGAAACCAAAGCACTGCAGCACGTTTCATTTTAATTTGGTTATTCAAGCTTTGTCTGATTCAATCTGCTTTATTCCATATCGCACCCGCAGGCCTCCTCTCGGCATTAACATAACTGCTGCGCTTGCAGTTTTGCAGCCGTACAGAGTGTTCCCAAACACTTGCTTCATATTAGATCAGATCCTTCTCTTCCTCTATCGCAGACCTAATAACAAGTGCCAGTACAACGCAGAAGGTCAAGACAACCTTATATTCTTATCCGCTTTCCAAGTGGCGATTTGACAAAGTAAGGATGATTGAGCTCATTTTCTCAGAAAGTGACAACACATGGGGCTCCTGAGACTCTGTCCTCAATGGAAGCCGACTCACAGGGTAAACAGAGGTGACAGCATGGGGGATATTAATTTGAAATATATAGATTTCAATTAAGAAATCTGATAAAGAGAGCCAAATTATAGCTTACTCTGATTTCAATAAGTGCGTTTACATGCGCTTAATAATCCGATAATTGCAGAAATTCTGATTTTATCAGTAATCCGATAAAGGAGTTCACATGCACTTGAGGAATCAGATAATGGAAAATCTCCGGATTTACATGACCCAAGCAATAATCGGATGTCTACTTTGCAACCAGCTAATAATCTCACAGAAGGTTGTGATGTAAACTTCAATTTTTTATATTAAATAATCAAAATCTTCATTTTCTTGAGAATTTATTGTGTTTCAGAGTCTCCACAAAGTTTTCGATACCCATTTAGTGGGTGCAACATTTAATTCCAGGGTTGCCAGGTCCCACAAGAAAATCCCCCACCTAGGTAAATAATCCCAAAAGACACAAAAGCTCTGAGAATAAGCGGACCTCACAACCATGTCTTTATTTTTGCACAAGCCGCTCTGAGCACACGCCAGATCCGACTGAAATCGGGTAACTGGTATACATGCCATCAGTACTCCAATTACTGGAGTAAAATCCAGCTGTCTTTATCAGATTACCTAATCTGATTTCTAGATCGGTGTATGCTGTATACACGACCACTTGAATAGTCAGATAACTGCAGAAATCTGACTAAGATCGGATTATTAAGTGACTGTAAACGCACTCCATCGGTTTTCACAGGCTGCGCATGCACGCATGCATTTGTTAATCTGCACATGTGTGAAGTGCGGCTACCAAAAAAACATTAATAATAAGGTTGCCAGGTCCTTATATTCGTATAGATATCGCTTCATTTGGGTTTATTTACATATACCAAATAGGGGATTTTTTTGTGGGATCTGGCAACCCTGGAAATCAACTCAGCAGCCTTAAAATGGCTATCGAACACTTTGTGGAGACTCTGAAACGGAATATATACTCAAGAAAATGAAGAATTTGATTATTTAATATTGAAAATTGAAGTTTACGTCACATCTTTCTGTGAGATTATTGGCTGGTTACAAAGACGAAATCTAATGCCTGGGTCATGGAAACCCAGAGGTTCCCCTTCATCTGATTACCCAAGTTCATTAAACTCCTTTATCGGATTACTGACAAAATCTGATTTTCTTCAGTTACCACATAATGACGTGCATGTAAAGGCACTCACTGTTGGGTTTTAAAAGTAGTCCAGCACAGCTGGTTAAATCTGGGCTATGTTACTGTAGCCCAAGGAGTGTTCTGTTATAGACTGATCCAACGCTGGTTAAATTGATTTCATCACATTTAGAGCAACATAAAAAACCATCTCAGGAAAAACCATCGACGGATAGAAGACGATAAAAGGAGGAGCCAAATTCTAACATGGCTTATAACTTACATCAGGTAACGTATCTGATAACACTGAAAATGCAAATCATATGCATGGCACACTCACCACTATCAGCGAGAGCATGATTATTGACTGTTCTGCTCTAATTTACTATGAAAGCTTATAGATGTATTAAGGACTTCCTGGTTGCTCGTGGCTCTTTCTTGTGTCCATGAATAATTGACCAGCAAGGAGAGAGAGAGGAGATGCCCTCCACCGAGAGCTCTTTCAAAGTCACGCAATTGAGAAAAAGATTAAGTAAGCAGGGGTGCATGGGAAACTCCCGGGAGGTTAGCATTTTAATGTGTGCTTCTACGTGTAGAGCCAGCTGCTTATCCCCAGCACACTAAGACCCTGGTGATGCAACCAGGCCGAGAGCCAACCAATCACAGCGCCCTAGCAGGAGGCGTCCTTTATACATATGCTAATAGAGCCCTCACCCTGCATCCTGGCACTGGGGATTAACAGGGGGCTTGTGACTGAGCTTGAAGAATTCTGAATCCTGCTGTTCTTAGTGCACATTAAGCTAAGCATTAATAGGTGCTAATGGATTAGATATATATGTTTTCAAATATTAGAGCAGAAGAACAAGCATTTGAAATAGAGTATAATATTGTTTTATTATCTGTAGTAAGATGTGCAGTTTGGAAGACTCCAACTGAAGTGGGAATGTGGCATGCTCATATTTTTGCATAGTGCTAGAAAGAAAAGGCAGTGCCAGGCCAAAGACTAGGTTGAAAACGACTATGTCCTTACAAACGTCTGGGCCTATATATTAAAATGTATGTATTATCTCTATAAATTGATGCAGCATTTGGTTTTGCCTACACAGATGTTTCTTGTCAAATATTAGGTTAAACGTAGACGTGGTATATTTACATTTACATTTTACATTTACATTTACAGCATTTAGCAGACGCCCTTATCCAGAGCAACTTACAATTGGTACAATCTTACAATCCAAGCAATTGTGGGTTAAGGGTCTTGCTCAAGGACCCAACAGTGGCAGCTTGGCAGAGGTGGGATTTGAACCCTCGACCTTCTGGTCCAGAGTCCAGTACCTTAACCACTAAGCCACCACAGTATATAGTTCACTTTCATAACGTAGAAGCGTTTATACAGGTATGTGCCTTTTGACGTCCAATGAAATGGACGTTACCATATAGCCACACAACACCTTAGATACTTCGCACATTGCGTTTTATTTTAAACAATGCTATTATTTTATTTTAAGCAATAACAATAACGATTTCTACCTGCAGCTCTCTTTCCTGTCAGCAGGTATCACAAGGATTCACTCATACTAGTTTTCTGTCATTCAGACGTGAATTAGATGTATATAGCTGCGTCCCATTTCAGGGGCTGCATCCTTCAAAGGACGTGGTCAACGCGGTCTACAAAGTCATGTCCTTCGTAGGCCGCGGTGAAGTCCGAACCGAAATGAGACTTCCTTACGACAAATTTTCAGTTTGTGTCACAGCGCACAATGAATCTCGGGTTATGTTGGCTGGCGAAGGATCCACCCATTGTATCCTTCGTCACCATCGAAAAGAAGGGCGCATCTCGCCTACGAAGGAGCCTTCGAAACGGGACAGCCTAGTCGCAGACGTTGATTGGATGGACGTTAAGCTGGACGTTTCCGAAAATGGCTCGACAACTATAATAATTAACCCAAAATTGACACCTTCAAAAGTTGGGTTACGCTCCGAATAGTTTCCCGTCTCTGTGTATTTGCTGGATTACCTCAGATATCTCAGGGACGGGTTCCCGTATCTCCAGTGCCCGGGGTGCCCCATATTACAGTAACTGAGTCAAACAAAAAACAAGCAACAGTCTAATTTTCACTGAAATCTGTAAAAAACCCTTCCCCAAACGACGCATACCATCTCCAGAGTATGTGAAGAAAAACCCATATTCTGACCTCAAGTTTCACTTTGATAAATATCAGTCTTCAGCGTATATAGCTGCCCCGCATCAGCATTTGTTGTATGGATTTGTTTTGCCACTGAAACCTGGCCCATCACCAAAAACAGTGAATCAGAAATGACATTTCAGTTCATTCCAGGCCGGCTTATCAACAAACTGAGCCTATTAACACGTGCAGGTCTTCTGAGGAAACTCCGAAATGATTCAGAAAGAGAGAAGTCAGCGGGGAAAGTCTTCTGAACAATAACAGAACGCATTCTCATCAAGATTTAAAATCGGTGATTACTGCTGCACGGTTTCGGTTCTGAAAAAGCCACATGATAAAACCACAAGGTTCATTACATATTAAATTCAAGGCATAACAGATCTACACATACATACTAACACACATGTACAAACGTTAAGTTTAAGTCTACACAATGCAGCCATAGCTGTTTTATCGGTTGCAGCCCAAAATCTTTATAAAGTACTCTTGATTTGGTTTGCAGTTTTCAGGTTCTGGATCAGTTAGTAGGTTGTGCTATGAAACTCCAATACAACAATCTATACCGCAATATTTATTTATTGTGATGGACTACATCGATTCTCAGATTAAAATATCGATTTTTGAAGGAAGAAAAAACACATTTGAAATGGGTTGTAAACTACAATCTCTGCTCCTGTAGATTACAGTACAGTGTTTTGACTCAATTGACCCTTGTTTCTCTGAGCTGGCGGTGTTGTGGAAGATGCAGTACGTCTTACTCTGCTCGTTCTCCCCAGTGGTGCGAAAGCTTTCCACCACAAATAGAAACTAATCCACAACTCTCCCTTGATCCAGGGACTGAGGGACAGAGCACCAGAGGTTGTGTGTCATTATTACTGCTGTATTATGCTGCTAATGTATATGGCAATTGTACCGTATTTTTCCGGGTTATAAAGCGCACCGGGTTATAAGGCGCGATTATCAATGATCGACTTCTAACGGGTTTATTTTCATACATTAAAGCGCACCGGTGTTATAAGACGCATTAAATGAAACAAAACTCTTAAGTTCCGTCGGAAGCTCAGTTTGGTCTTTACCTGGCGCAGGGCGTCTTCTTGCTTCCTCCACTTCTGTACCATTGATTCATTAATGTTGAATCTCTCGCAGCTGCTCTATGACCGGTGTTGTACTGCGTGACTGATAGCGTTGTGTTTGAAATCCGCTTCGGAAATCAATGAATGAATGCACGTACCCTAATGCTGAAGCACATTACCGTATTACTCCGCTATGCTGCGCACTTACGTTTGCCTTAAGCTTCGTAAAAAACTACCAAGCCGTGCAAAAACTTTTGACAGATTTATGAGCGCCGTGTACCATCTACAATCGGTGTAGGTCAGAAGGCTCAACCAGAATTAATTCATACATTAGACGCACCGCATTTTAAGGCCGCACTGTCGATTTTGGAGAAGATTAAAGGATTTTAAGTGCGCTTTATGGTCGAAAAATACGGTGGTAATACGTCAGTGGAAATTAATAGATGATATAATATATCACGATTAAATTATTACGTGGGTTAATACCCTTAATAATAGGGAACCATGGGCGTATATGCAAAAAAGACAACTGTCCAAACGGCAACATGCCTGTATTTATAATGTGCTGCTTGCTCTGCATTGTTGGTGCATGTGCAGTTGGTGTTTGGCAAAACCGGATTTGTCATGGATATTTTTTATCGTTTGACACAGCCTTCCAGCACAGCAGGCGAACACATTATTTGAAGTCGTACATAAACTCAGATATGACTGAGCTAACAGCGATGGCATTTTGATGGGGACAGCCCGCCCGACGGAAAAACTGCACATTATTATTAGGATTAAGAACTCAGCACCCGGGCATTATGGAATCAATGCTTTGTTCACAGAGACCGTGGTGGCATCAAAAGGAAACGTCACCCGAGATTGGATTGATGATGAAAGGCATTGTATAAATTTGTCAAACTTCCTAAAGGCAGTGTCTCAAAAGCCATCTGTTTGAGCCGAAAACAGACACACAGCACAAGCAGAAGCACCTGCTTTTACATAAAGCTGTCACATGGACTCTTGTGGGGTAAGAAATGTGTTTTTCCATCCTAAATAAGCTGAACCATAAGACTGTGCCGTTAGATTGCGAACAAATTCAAGATCTTCCTCAGTTATTAAGGCTGTGGCAATTCCCTCAATCAAAACCCTTCTTTCTACATGTTTGGAACCATGGATAAACACACAGAAAGTTGTCCTTTAAAGAAAGAACAGGTTACTGGACTGATTCACCTCACCATGGAACATTTGGATGGATGTAAAAAAGCGAAAACTTTGACTTTGAAAGTCCAAAATCAAATTATTAAACTTTGCCCTCCAAAAATTGTACAGTTGGAATTTACCAGCGCACCGAAAACTTGCCACAAACAGGAGATACCGCCCAATTTGTGGATTGACATCTCTGGTAACAACACAGCGCTGAGCAGAACAAGTGTTTGGGTTGCAAGGATCATAAAAAATAAGTGGCAAAATTATGGGTCATCAGAAGAATAGGTTGAAGATGCCTGTACTGTTGGTTTATTCCTGTCCTGGTTACTGTTTATGGCTCCTGTTCTTCCTGCTGTTCCTGCTGCTCTTGTGTTATGGTTTTTGCTTCATGCATTGTTCCCTGTCTTGTGTGTTCCTGTACCTGTTTCACGTACTGTACCCTGATTTGTGTTGTGTTCTTTGCTCCCTGTACCTTGCGTTTGGATTAATATTGCATGTTAGCATCGCCGTTTGACTGCATTAGGCTCTGTGAAACAGGACGCTAACCAAAATTGACGTTGACCAAATATTACCATAGTCACATAGTCTTTTTAGGCTACTGTAATGTAAAGGGTATTTTCACAAGAAAACTGTGTGCAAACTATACATAAATGTGTCAGAGATACCGCTGAAAACATGAGTGGAACGCTACCATCTACACAGCGTCCCTAATGCCAACGCATTTTTCATTTAACTAATTCACAATAACTATAAAAATACAGCAATGTATGATCCTGTCTAGGGGAAAGCTGAAACATTCAGAGGATGGAATGATGATCCTGATACTTTTGTCTGACAGAAGCAAAAATGCTTAGACAGTATTACAATCAGCCACATGAAACAGAGACTCAACGAGTGAATGTGAACCAGTTTATATAGTTATAGATTAGAGAGAATATACACGTAGTGGGGGGGGGCAAACAAAGGAGTACTACTTACAATAGGACAGGCACATACACTTACAAACGCCTTTACGTCTTGGTACAAATAAGTAGTGGAAAGTCATCCACACAAAACACAAGTAGCTTGCGCAAAAAAAGTCTGTAAACACATCAACCGAGATAGAACAGTATAGTATCTGGCACTTTGTATCTTTCTCTCATTGTTCATTAATTGTTGAGACAGTGATGACCCCTCAACATTCAACCAAATTACTGGTGATTTTCTATATTTTCTGCACTACCTTGTTAGAAGACTGTTTTGTTTTTTACTTGACTGTTTGTGTTTCAAAGGAACAAACAGTGGCAACAGCAAGGGAACCTGGTTGGTTCATACTAGCTAAGGTTGATTCTGAGAATTGGCCGATATTGCAATCTCCTCTAGTATTTCCACATTTATCCAGCGCTAGGGTACGCATATGTATCAAAGAATGAAGCAGACAAAGCTTGCATCAGTTCAGCATTCTTCCCAAGGCTGAAACAAACAGATGTGTACCAGCACTGGATTCCATTAATACAGTCTGTGCTGGATGATTATATCAGTGGCCCTAGAACAGAAAAAAAATCATGTGACCAGCAGTCTTTTTTCCTGAAAACAATATGGCAGAGCAGCAGAAATTTCATCAGCCGGCTGCAGTTTACAGCAGGAAAGGCGAGTCATAACATAAAGACGGAGCTGCACTAACAGAGCTGGCTTTGTGGAGCTTTTCAGTAGGAGTGGGTGTACTTCCTTGCCCCTACGCAGCGTAGGAGGGGGTGAAAACGAGAGAGAGGATGCATGTGGACGTCACCAGCTTGGATGGAGGAGACTGACAGCGAGGTTGTGCAACGCCACGAATTAAAAAAGGAACGCGATCCATGGCTGCCTTCACAAATCAGTTCTTCTTATGAGGAATCTTAGTAGTTAAAGGACTACGTTCATCAGGACTGGCTTTGCATACATGAAGCACATCAGAACTTATCTTTAGAAGACTTTTGTCTGATGAATCTTTGGTGACTAACATCATCAGACTTGAGCGCTGCATACAAATGCTGAAAACCATTGTGTGGAAGCAAAGGGGCTTAAAATAGTTTCTCCATTAGGATGCAATCAAAAATGAGGCTTTACTCAGCTCTGAGCATGAACACGATTAAAGCCGAAAGCTGAGAAACATTAAGTTTGTTGACTGGCTCTAGCTAAATATCTCGACCGCCTGTGTGTGCCTAGGTGTAGCATTGGTATGTGGGTTTATGGGGCAGTAATCCTCAAGCCTAGTCTCTATGCTATTATTATCTCACCCAGACTTTTCTTCAAGTAAGTGTAAAACAAACATGACTTGGTTTTGCCAGACCAACGATTTTCCAATCTTACACTCAAAAAGCCCTCTGATATGATCTGAAATGGTTCTTACTGGTTTTGCCAATAATGTTCTGCTTATAACTCTGTTTTGCTGATTATCCAGCTGTGTTTTCACAATATTATGTCTCAATTGGCTCATTGTTGAACTGTTTGTTCAGCAACCAGACAGTCTTAGCAGAGGAGGCAGGAATGGGTGCAGCACAAGAAGCAATTGCCAGAATCAGAGCAGATCTACTGGACAAAATGCACAAGAAACTGTTGTGGTTCTAGTCTACAAGGCTACACCAATCCTCAGTCATTTAAAAACTGATGTGGTTATATTTGGGCTGCCATATTAACGACAATAACTTTTTACTTGACTATGTGAGGCAACTATGTCTAAAACATTCCTCTAATCACATCAACAAACCATTCTATCACTATTAGCTTACCCAGAGGAAAGGAAATCAAAAAGTTTCTCCTAGACAACAATGAGATCAAATGGAAAGACAAACTTTACCATAAGTCTCCTGCTGCTCAAATGATGTATCCTGAGGTAAAAACCTCAGTAAACTCATGTGTCTGCTCTTGAGTTGTAGTACAGATCTCAATACAGTCTCAGGTTTGCCAAAATTACACTTTACTAAAACAAGCGTCTCACTATGAACCCAACACTTCTCACCCAAAGACTAAGAGCCTTCACTTTTGATGCTGTGAATTACTATATGATCTGGGCCATTTTATTCTAACAAATATATGAATTCATATATTAATTGTTTAAACCAGTGATTTTGCAGTATCCATGATCAAATAAATCTTCTTCTCTGGAAGCCTGATTTTTTACAATGCAAAATTATTGCTGTTTAAAAAATAAAACCTTCAAGAATACAAGGTCAAACTGGACAGCTGTTTGTGTTTGAACTGAATGTGGTTAAGGATGGTTACAAAGCTTTAGTCTCTAACTTGTGATTGATTTTGCTAGCTTTTTCGTTGCTTCACTGAGTAATTCTTGAAAGAAACTATATGAAGACAAGAAAAAGGTCTTGCCAGATCTTGTATGCATCTAAAACCAAATTCTAAACTTTGACTCCTTTAACCTTTAACCATTTTAGAGTACTGCTATTTTTCCCACGCAATTTTACGAGAAACATCTGTGACAAAGCTGATCTTTGTGAGATCAGCTTTGAGAATTGAGCAAATGAGAATCAGAAACAAGTCTCCTGAGACATCAAAGATCAACATTTGAGCAATAAAATTTTCCTCTGGGTACATAAACATTTACATTTACAGCATTTAGCAGACGCCCTTATCCAGAGCGACTTACAATTGATTCAATTTTACAAAACGAGCAACAATGGCAGCTTGGCAGATGCGGGATTTGAACCCTGGACCTTCTGTTCCATAGTCCGGTTCCTTAACCGCTAGGCTACCACAGTCCACAGTTTTGGACACTACTTTATATGGCGAGTGGCGCGTCGGATAGCAACAAATACTTAAAAAGACGTTAAAAAGACTCTGTCCTGCTGTCTTTCATGTTATTACAAAGTAATAAATACTTTCTGTCGAAGCCTACATTGTAATATCGTAAATTAGCGGAAATAATACATAATATTTCAATTTAATCAACAAAGCTGTGGTAGCCTAGCTGTGGGACTGTGGTAGCCTAGCGGTTGAGGTACTGGACTTTGGACCAGAAGGTCCAGGGTTCAAATCCCATCTCTGCCAAGCTGCCACTGTTGGGCCCTTGAGCAAGGCCCTTAACCCACAATTGCTTGGATTGTAAGACTGTACCAATTGTAAGTCGCTCTGGATAAGGGCGTCTGCTAAATAATGTAAATGTAAATGTAAAAAGCTCTATTTCTTCCTGTAAAGGTTTAGAGGGATTGGGAAGTTGTACATAGCTATTTCAGAAGGTCATCTTAGTGTTTCAATGACATAATTTAAGGCTCAAACATTAAAAAACAGTGGAAAACCACAGTTCAGCAGCATGTCATGTACACCATAACCCACAACCTGCAACGCTTTCCAAAACAACATACCCTTATATTCAATACAGACAGTGACCCAGATTCAGTGTGTGTCATTTGCAGTGTAACAAAACTTCAAGTTTCACAAGCATGCTCTGCAATATGATGTCTGATTTCCCTGCTGCAACAGCAGTATCCTTGCCAATTTTCAAACACGCCAGTTATTCCCGCCGAAGTCTTGAGTCACTGTTGGGAAATAAACACAGCGTGTTGGAAAGGACGGTGGCACCATGTTGAGCGGTTTGAAGCACCCAACACGAGCTATCGCGAGCTAACACGAGCTACCACTGAACAGACCTAATCACCCTTAATAAGCCTGACAGTGTGATGCTATTTGTGGCTATCTCAGGTGCTCCGTTAAGCCACAGAACACCACAAGTTCTTATCAGAGAGGAAACGCGTGACAGCCCGGTAGTGCAAAAAGGGAAAGCTATGCAGTTTTAGCTGAGACAGCAATACCACACGTTCCTGCATACTGCTAACCCTAAAGCCTGTAAGCAAAAGCAGCAGTGTTCTGCTTTAGCATTATATTTTCTAGTCTCAGGTTTGATGTTACAGAAAAAAGCCGAAACCACAATGTAACTGCATTTGAAAGTGAAACACCCAAGCGCTCACCTCTTACTTGTAATAGTCAGAAGTAAATGTTTTTATTTTGCAAACTAAAGAACACTAAATCACACTAAAGAATCACTTAAATTATGTGATTGTAGACAGCTGTAGGACGCTAACATACAGCATGTGGTATGATATAAACAGAAATCATTACAAGCCATTGGGATCAAACAGATATCCGTATGATAATCCGATCTGATATTTAGCACCTGTTAGCCATTAAAAGTAAGCAGTCTCGGACAATGACTTGCCTGTGGCGTTGTTGATTAAAAGTAGAACCATGTGTCTAGAACAACCAAACATTCTTCCACTCCATGAGAAACAGTAATTGCGTGCAGAGCAACATAGACTCTTTAGCCAAAAGTTTGTGGACCACCAATAAATTACATCCGAAACATGGGTATTGTGATTTCTTTGTGAGATTTATTCAGACTACCGTAAGTTAATTCAAGCATGTGAATAATGATGGTATCTTCTACAGCAAGCATGATTTTTCAAAAAGCAAAAATGTGACGTTCTTATATTTACACTCGGTTCAATTTTTGCAAACTTGCCAGCAACAATCAGTCACTGACCAATCACCGTGGCTTCTGGTGTAGGCATAGCAACAATCAATATTGCCGAGTGTAACCGTCTAGTTTGACAACGTTGGGAAGGTAAGACTGTGACTGTGAAGGCCTAGCGGTTACAGTACTGAACTATGGAGCAGAAGGTCCGGGGTTCAAATCCCACCTCTGCCAGGCTGCCACTGCTGGGTCCCTGAGCAAGACCCTTAACCCACAATTGTTTGGACTGTAAGGCTGTATCAGTTGTAAGTCGGTCTGAATAAGGGCATCTGCTAAATGTCTGACTAACTAAAAAAATAACAGTTTACACATGCTGTTTCTAATACATTTACAGCATTTAGCAGATGCCCTTATCCAGAGCGACTTACAATTGATACAGTCTTACAATCCAAGTAAGGACCCAACATGGGATTTGAACCCTGGACGTTCTGGTCCATAGTCCTGTACCTTACCCGCTAGGCTACCACAGTCCACAGTCCACGATTAATTAAAGTACCTAATGCTTGTATGTTTATTTATTTATTTAATGTCACATCGGCATCAGTGGCTGTGAGATATTAGAAGTGCCTAATGAACTGAAGAGCCTACTTTGAATTACAAAGGTATTGTTCTGGTAATTGCTGTTGTGTTTTTGGTGTGTTTATTAAATTATTTACAATTAATAAACGGTTTCGGCTGAAGCTTATACTGTCCATTCGTATGGCTGTGTTGTGGTTTTTCAAGAAAAAAAATCCTTAATGTCATATGTGAAAGCAAAAATGGGATTTTGGAACATGACTGTGAGGTTGGCTTCTGATGTTAGACAATAAATATATAAACAATATACAATAAATAACACTTTTGGCATTCCGGTGCATTTTCAAGGTGTCTAATGGAGTTGAAGGTTCTGTGCAAGCCAGCCAAGATCTCAATCAAAGCTGGTAATCCAATTCTCAGTGGACTTCTCTGTGTTTAATGACAGCAGGGCAGAAAGTTGATGAACTGACTTGTTTGAAGCCGAAACCTATAAACGTGTAATACTGAGAGTCGCTGGGGTATTTTGTACAACATTCAACTGCCACTGTTTGTCTATGGAGAATCCAGAAATGTCTGCTTAATATTATGAACGTGTTACAAGTGAGTGTTGCTCACTTTTCTCTATATAGCCTAGGGACTGTGGTGGCCTACCGGGTAAGGTACTGGACTATAGACCAGAAGGTCCAGGCTTCAAATCCCACCAGTGTTGGGTCCTTGAGCAAGGCCCTTAACCCTCAATTGCTTTGATTGTAAGATTGTATCAATTGTAAGTCGCTCTGGATAAATGCTGTCAATGTGTCAATGTTTGTCGAGAAGCAGCTTGAAAACTGACTTAATCATTTTATACCATACGTGGCAGGAACATCGGAAAAATTGAGACGCATATTTTCCAAACACCTCATCTCGGTGGCTTTCAAACCCCAAAACACGCTATGCCAGAAACTGGTCCACCCCAAGGATCGGGTCCCCCAGCACAAACAGAGTAATGTAGTGTATGCTGTTAAGTGCCAGGAGGATTGCCAGGAATTGTACATCGGGGGAAACCATACAGCCACTGGCGAAACGGATGGCACAACATAGAAGAGCTACCTCATCAGGGCAGGACTCTGTGGCTGACACCCACCTACAGGCCAGTGGCCACTCTTTCAAGGATGAAGACGTGCAGATCCTTGATAGGGAGGATGGTTTGAACGCAGAGTAAAAGAAGCCATTTTTCTAAAAAGGGAACGTCCATCCCTGAACCGAGGAGGGGACCTCAGAGTACACCTCTCACCATCTTACAACGGAGCCATCGCAGCCCTTCCCCAATCCTGTGTGAATGGCACACGTGGCCATTGTCGTTAATGGCTATGTCAATCTGCATATTAAACTGATCACCGGTTCCATTGTTATGTAATGGTGCTGGTACCACTTGTTATGCAAAGGTGCTGTATATAAAATTGGGGAAGTTTTCCAACTAGCTGAGTCACTTAGATGAGTGACGAAACATTTATCCCACAAAACGTTATGCCCAGATGAACAGATTCAACTTCTGGGAGTTTCTTATCTGGACTACTGAGCATGTATCAAGACATGATTTAGTCATGGAAACACCAACGTTTCCTTTTCACTAGTAACGCTCAGGCAGATCACATTCGGGCAGCTCACCCCTAGACACCCCTGGTTTTAATCTACTTAAATTATAAGAATTTAGCAAACAATAATAATCCAACTCCAATACAGCAAGCTATTACAAAACCATTTCAACCCAACTTTAATTCGTTCTGATGTGCAGGTTTTCATACAGGCATTGTCGGCTTCGCAGCCAATTCATTCAACACAGAAATTGGTTTCTATTCATGTATGACAGAAATATCACTGTTTATTGAAAAATGAAACACGTAATGACTCACGATGTCATTAAGCGCCCTCTCAAATTGCTCCAAAATCAGTCTGTTGTGTTTGAATCCAGCCCCATTTATTCTCTTCTATTTCCCAATGGAGCACAAACAAACAGAAGCGACTGTTCCATACTTTATGAAGGGCTTTAGAGCATCATTAACATTTTTACAAATGATTAGCTATGCTAAAAATGTTTTTAAATTAGTCACGGTGTGGCTTTATGTCTCGTTATCATTGATGACATTTAAAATCTCAGAGTAATCTCACTGACGAAATTAACACTAAACTGAATTGCCCGATTAGGTTCATATTTCACTGTTCAGACTGAATTTTTAAAGAAACACCAGCATGTGGCTATCAAATGACTGAAATCATCACTGATTCAAAAGAGATCAATTAAGAGATCAATATTTTTATCGTTTTTGTCTTAGACAAGTTATATCAATATCAGAACAGCACATTTTAAGGCCAGGTTTTCCTATTACTTACATTTGCACAGTGCTCTACAGTGTGAGTGTTTTGTTCCTGTTTGCACTTTCTTTTTAATGAAATGCAAAGTAATTATTTAGGAGCACTTGCGTGGGACTCGCTTTTTCCGAGTGTTCATCTGGGATGTCACAGTACCTAGTGAGTGCCCTTAGGCAATAGGTTCCTAAGATCAATTTAAGAACCTAGATCAGACATTAATGATGTTGCAAATTACAATTACTATGTGAAATTCCAAAGTACTTACACACTACTACAAAGCCATATCTACAGCTGCCATTTTAGTGTCTTAACAGCTATAATGCTAATTGGTTATTGTCCAAATCTTTATTTTATTCTACTTAACAGAGCAAGTAACTGTGTCTCTACTCCTTGGGCTGCAAGATATGTAGTGTGCTCACATCTCCACAATTTAATTTGGGGACAGCGTTTTCATAGACTTGTTTTTATGAAATGAACGCCAATTAATACACCACAAAAAAGACAAAGAACTGATACAAATTTGTTCTCACCTGTAACCAGGATGTAACCAGGATCAAAAAAATAAAAACTATAGCATTACAAGTGAGAAGCAGGTGTCTTGCAGGTTCTCAGTCCCTGCTTTATTAAATAGTACAGTGGGGCAAAAAGTATTTAGTCAGCCACTGATTGTGCAAGTTCTCCTACTTAGAAAGATGACAGAGGTCTTAACTTTTTCATCATAGGTACACTTCAACTATAGGAGACACAAAAAATGAGAGTAAACAAAATCAGGAAATCACACTGAAGGATTTTGTAAAGAATTTAATTGTAAATCATGGTGGAAAATAAGTAATTTGGTCACACAGACAAACAAGCAAGATTTCTGGCTCCTCACAGACCTGTAACTTCTTCTTTAAGAAGCTCTTCAGTCCTACACTCGTTACCTGTATTAATGGCACCTGTTTGACCTCGTTATCTGTATAAAAGACACCTGTCCACAGCCCTCCAAACAGTCCAACTACCAAACTCAAACATGGCCAAGACCAAAGAGCTGTCAAAGGACACCAGGAAGAAAATTGTAGACCTTCACCAGGCTCGGAAGAGTGAATCTACAATAGGCAAGCAGGTTGGTGTGAATAAATCAACTGTGGGAGGAACTGTAAGACATACAAGACCATTGATAATCTCCCATGATCTGGGGCTTCATGCAAGATCTCATCCCGTGGGGTCAAAATGATTATGCGAACGGTGAGCAAAAATCGCAGAACTACACGGAGGGACATGATGAATGACCTGCAGAGAGCTGGGACCGAAGCAACAAGGCTACCATCAGTAACACACTTCGCCGAGAGGGACTCGGGATCCTGCAGTGCCAGGCGTGTCTCCCTGCTTAAGCCAATACATGTCCAGACCCGTCTGAAGTTTGCCAGAGAGCATATGGATGATCCAGAAGAAGATTGGGAGAATATCATGTGGTCAGATGAAACCAAAATAGAACTTTTTGGTAAAAACTCAACTCGCCGTATTTGGAGGAAGAAGAATTCTGAGTTGCACCATACCTACTGTGAAGCATGGGGGTGAAAACCTTATACTTTGGGGCTGTTTTTCTGCAAAGGGGACAGGACGACTGATCCGTGTTAAGGGAAGAATGAACGAGGCCATGTATTGTGAGATTTTAAGCCAAAACCTCCTTCCATCAGTGAGAGCATTGAAGATGGAATGTGGCTGGGTCTTCCAGCAAGAAAATGATCCCAACACACGCGCTCGGGACCGAAAAGGGGATGTAATAAATAAGAAGCAACGAAGGAGTGGCTCCGTAAAAAGCATTTCAAGGTTTTGGAGTGGCCTAGGCAGTCTCCAGACCTCAACCCCACAGAAAATTTTGTGGGAGAGTTGAAGTCCCAAAACATCACTGCTCTAGAGGAGATCTGCAATGGAGGAATGGGCCAAAACCACAGCTACAGTGTGTGTGCAAACCTGGTGAAGACTTACAGGTTAAACGTTTGAACCCTCTGTCATTGCCAACAAAGGTTATATTACAAAGTATTGAGCCTCTGAACTTTGTCATTGACCAAAATACTTATTTTCCACCATTGATTTTACAATTAAATTCTTAAAAAATCCTACAATGTGATTTCCTGGATTTTTTTCTCATTTTTCTCTCATAGTTGAAGTGTACCTGTGGTGAAAATTACAGACCTCTCTCATCTTTCTAAGTAGGAGAACTTGCACAATCAGTGGCTGACTAAATACTTTTTTGCCCCACTGTATCAGAATACTTTATTGATCCCTGAGGGAGACTGCAGTCATAGTTCTAGAGTAATTGGTGACACAACGATTATGTAGGCATGCTGCAGCCTTATATACAAAGACGGTTTTAAAAGTGCTAAGTTTCAAACCAGCAAAGAAAACGATTCAGAAGAACAGTGGTGCTGGGTGATGGATCACTAGAACCCCGTTGAGCCCTTGTGGGATGATCGTGACTAAGATCAGAGGAAATATCCTACAAGCCAGTGAACCCCTGGGAAGAACTACACAAGGCATGGGCTAGAATTTCCCCTGAATATCTTGAAACTGACTGCTGGAATGACTGCCAAACATCTTCAAATAGCTGTAAATGGTGGATTACCTAGTGGGTGATTAACAGAATTATTGTATTAATCATAAGTAAGAACACTGCATTCTGATGAAAGGTCACATCAGAAGATATAGCCTACACCCTGGCAAAAGTGTATGTGCACAAATGTCTGATGTCCTGCAGTTACCCAGAAGCATTTCCCCGAACAGAATATGGGAAGCATTTTAATTGCACAACACATCACCAAAACACTACTAGCAGAAATGGACCATAACAGATCAGCTGTGGGATGGCATTAAAAAGTAATCTGCCCTCGACGCGTGCTGAAACAGCATCGACAATAACGGATAACTGTCTAACAAAGAGAGCCTTGAAATCCTCTGAGGAGCACGTCAAATCTTAGGAAATTATCTTCAGGCATTAAAAAAAGCACCCATAATGATCACAAGACATGCATTGTGACTGTGAGAGAAAAAACAACATTGCTTCGCATGACTAAAAAATGTTGATTTTCTCGCACACCATTTGCCCTAAGACATTATGATATTTGAAGTTGTAAATCAAGGGTTTCTCAAGTGCAATTCCGAGAAACTCGTGACCTGTAAGCTGATGTTTTCCAGCATCTAGTCTTACAGTCAGGTGAGATTTCGTAATGAAAACATGTCTGGAAAGGTCTGTTCAAAAAATTGTTGGAGCTGCCTGTCAGCAGAAGCACAAACAAGGCCACCACCTAAGCCAACACCAAATTCTAATCATGTGATTGTCCAATTCTGATTTTGTTTCTGTCTAAGAATGATAAATTATAGCATACTGAAACTTTTTGTTCAACTTTTCTTTTGAATGGAAACTTCTTCTAATTGAAACTTCTTACAGAAAGATAGCAGCGGCTGCCTGGTCTGTTTCTATCTCTGCACTCGCCTCTCGCTCAGCTTTTGTAAGGTTTTAATTAAGCAGTTCTGTAGGCAAAAGGGGGTCCAAACCACTACTAGCAAGGTGCACCTAATAAAGTGGTCACTGATGTATGCATTTTACCTAACAGACAATCCATAACGACCTTCTTTCCAAATAATAAATCCACACCACACCTAGCACCACACAGAGAAACCTAGTTATGTCATGTCTCACTTCAGTGCTATCAGCTGCAAAACAATGAAAGCAACCGTGTGCAACCTAAAAGCAGCCATCTACTGACTTCATCCTTGAACACTTTTAAGTTTTACCAGAGTGATTAGCTGCCTGGAAAATGATCTACATCCAGTAAATCTACTCTCTGGCACACTTTTACAAAATCAATGACACATAGAAAACAATGTTTAGATTCCTCCAGACTAAACAAGTTGAGGCTCACTTCAAGCCTCCCTTTTATAGGCAAGACCACAGAACCTATGGTTAATCAGCTTAATCGGTGTCAAAGTGTCACTTCTAGAGAGCGCAAAAGCCACATGAGACCATTAATTTCCTATGTAAAAGACGATGAGAGCGGCACCCGGCAGGAAGACTGAGTGATGTGAGAACTTAGAACTGAAATCTTCTAACCTTCATGCACAGGCACTGTGTACATGTAATGCTGTTCTAAAAAACCTTCAATTAAAATCAGCTAACTGTTATTGTGAGTCATTGAGCGGTATTCAAATGAGCATGAGTATACTAAGTGTGTGTTACTGTACAAAATCTATAAAACTTACGCAAAAGCTGTGTTATCTGAATGTCATGTGGCTGTTTGTTCTAAAACACAGCAAAACAGTCCTCGGTTTAATTAGATAAGTTTTGGTTTTGTCTAGAGATGCACTGATTGTAATTTTCTTGGGTGATTCCATTTTCTGATTTTTTAATATATGATCGGCCGATTCTGATTTTGGCCGATTCCGAGTTTCTTTCTGTCTAAGAAGCATACAGAAACAAAAGAAAACATAGAAAGAGAAAGAACAGAAAGAAACTAAAGAAAAATAGCAGGGGCTGTTGGCTTGTACCTGGCTCTATGCTCTCACTAGCTTTAGCTTCAGAGATCCAGATTATGCCGTAATGACCTTCTTGCCAAATAATAAATCCTTACCACTCTTACAACACTGATAAAACCTAGTTATTATGTCTTGCTCCAGAGCTATCGACTGCAAAACCCTGAAAGCCACCTAAAACCAGATACCTACCCTCTTCATACTTCAACACGGATCCCTCTCTAAATCAATGAAACTTGTAGTGACCATAAGCACCATAATAAACAACAATGTATTTGCGTCTTACTAAAGAACTTCAGACGAACATAAATGGTTAGGCAGGACCATGGAACATCTGTTTAATCAGTGTCACTTCTAGAGAGTGACAAAGCCACGGGAGATAACAGAAAAAAGACAATGCAACGTGTGACCTTTGAACTGAAAGTTTCTGAACTTTACGCATATCTGTATGGCAAAGCATCAAACCACAGTGATTAAATCCTGTAGAATTCACAGGCCGACTGTGTAACACAATTGCCAGACATTACTATAATATCTACTCTCCCCAATTAAATTCTTTCAGTGTTTGAACTTAGAAACTTAGAATCAGTATGTTTTACATCTGTCAAGATGGTAATCTTGAAAGATATGGGTTATGAGTCTTGCTGAAGGGCCCAACGTGCTGGGACATGAACCTTTAACCTTCAAACGTCTTGTCAATAGTCCAGTACCTACTGCTTTCCTTATTACCTTATTACTAAAAGTACCCTCATACTATACCGGCAGCAGCTCACTAGGGGTTTAATAGATTAGTTGTGGTGCAAATCTCAAACAGAAATATGTGGTGGTGGTCGACTTATTTTTTGGCAGGTTACCTCATCTAGCCGGACTTTCAAACATCTATTTGGCTATTCCACCTTCCAGCACCCCAGGCACCCACGAGAACTTGGGCATGTCTTTTTAAATGCAAAGCAAGAGCAGGAGGTAGAAAGTTTACGCAAAGACACTGAAAGTGAGAAGAGCTTTTTTAAGTTAGAATGGTTACGCATAGTTTAAGTACCTGCTGGTTTCAATTTCAAAGCAGTACGTGTTAACAAAATGCAAACAGGGCATCAGGTGCATTAAGCAATCGGTTTGAACTAGTGATGCGAACGATGGTCTATTTTTTTGTGTGATCGGCCATAACTAGTGATCACACGTTCAGTGTCATGTATACGATTCTGTTCCAGTCACATTTAACTTGTGCAGCACACGACAGCAATGGCAAACAAACACAGTCACACATGAACAGCACAGTGCTTTTACTAACTTTAATTCAGAATTTGTTTCATGTGTGTACAGAGCTTTAAACACGACTCAGCCACTCACGAGACCCCTGCTGACACGTGTTCATGATGAGGAAGGGTTAGATTTCGGTCATGTTTCCAGTGCTACTTAGTCAAATAAATAGTCTCTCACTATATAGCGCATTACTAATGAGAGAGGGGGGATCCTAATGAGAGAGGAGGGATCTATTTCGGACACAGCCAAGTGTTCAGGGTGGAAGGTCTTCACAGCCTGCTGTTTGCAATAAGCCGTGGAGGAACAACTCCGAAAACGTTCACAACAACAAATGTAGTAAGACATTTAAAACAGCATCAACATGTTTGACAAAACTAACAAAGGCAAAAAGGTTAAAGCTAAAGCTAGCGAGAGCACATGGCCAGGCACAACAGTTGAACAAAAATATTTCTGTATGATATCATTTATAGTTCTTAGACAGAAAGAAAATCGGAATCAGCCAAAATCGGAATAAGCTGATCATATGTTGCAATCAGAACGTTGCATCTCCAGTTCGAACTCTTTTTCTGTATAATGCCATCTAGCAATGTCTCGTTGACATTTAAGGACATCAATCAAACAACTTGATCTTGGTGACAGAAGTTTGTTTTGCTGTAACAATGACAGAAATGGCTAGTCGAGCTCCTTTCTACTGATATTCATGCAGGCCCTACCACACACCCACAGGACACAAACCTAAGTATGAATACAGGGTCAGTACTAAATGAGATTTTTCCAGTATCGCCCACTCGTTCTACCAGAGAGCAGAGTGCAATCCCAATGCAGAGCTCAGAGGTCCCTCAAGGGCCCAAACAAGGTCACAACCAGCCGGTTTCTAAAACAAACCTTCTGGGTCACAACTGCCACGAAACAATGTGCAGAGTAAATACTTGAGAAAGGCACTGAAACTGAGAAATTACTGTGTAATAACAAAAACGTGACAAAGCCATATATACAGGCTGATTAAATCAAATGTAGGGGGTAACTCCTCAAAGTAAAGTGTTTAAATGAGAGAAAGGGATATTTCACTACACAAGGAGGAAGTGTTCAGCAGCACTATTTTCAGTTTCAACTCGTAAATAGATATGTAAATGATAAGACTTATTCCTTCGTCATATACAGTACGTCTTTGCTTAAGACGTTCTTTAGCCAAAAACAACAAACATGCATTAAAGGTTAAAAACATTAGTGTGTTTGTGTACAACGTGGATTTTAGGACTAAAATCGGCACAAGTTTTGACTTTGAACGCAATGACCCGAACAGAGACAGTTTTGGGATCTGAAATCCCAACCTTCTGGTCTGAACACTTACCTTGCTGAGCCAGAACAACAAAACAATATCAGGTGGATACATAGAGCTTTCTAGTCAGGTCGGGGGTCACACAGGCACAATTGGATGTTATGCGATGAACCTCCTCTTATAGCTTTAAAAAAGGATGTTATTGTGTAATAACACAACCTAAATGTGTGTTTGTTATCTCCAATAAGAGCACAGTCACACATGGGTAGAGGGCGATTGCAAAACCAATCACAGATTGCTTACACAGTATTTCAGAGAAACTGGGATTTTCTCTGGAAATCTTGCAAGTGAATGTAGTTTCGGTGTAGAAAGGGGAAGTGTGTAACACCGCCGCTAGCTATACTGATAGGCAGATTTACAGTACTTAATCTGTCCCCAAATGCTTAGGACGCAACATAACAAACGTGCAAGGTTATAATGGCATAAACGTTATCAGGACCCTCGCACATAATGCATTTTGCAGACCTCCTGGATGCACGTGAAAATGCGTGATTATGAATAAACGAACCGTTTCTCTAGAAATAAAACATTACTGTTTGGTTCACAGGGTGGAAAGTAGCACGGTTCTGCTCTTGGCGTTACATCATGCGACGTACCGTTCACTGTAGGAAAGCAGAAACCGCATTTTTTACCGTATATTTACGCAAAAAACAGACGCAGAACCAAATAACGTTCATTAGACGCTGACTGAACTGAAAAACAGCCACGAAAAGCGCCGGTTTTGCTCGTGCCTTACCGGAGAGCTCGTCTGGTTCCAGCCCGCTTTCGGTGTCCAGTCCGCAGATAACGAAGTAATCGGCGAACCGGCAGGAGTTGGAGCTGAAGCCGGTGCTCATGGTGAGGCAGGTCCGGTGCTGCTGGTGGATCCGCAGTCTCACCGACGAGCATATTATACAATATTACACATTACACGCGCGCGGGGTCTGTCCGCACAGCCATCACCGACCTCCAAAATCACGGCTCAGAGCCCCCGACAGGAAAGCGAAGAGCATTATAGGCCTCGCACAGCTGTTTTCCCGACCGCTCCTCGAGCTACAGCCTGTGCGCACGCGCACTGTTCCGTTAACGATTACGTTATAGGATCGACCTCCTCCCTCACCCCACAGTGATGCTGTGCTGCTGCTCTACTGAATTCCCAACATGGTCAACATTATTTAGGAAGCTGTGAAGAAACTCACATTTTACACTACAGCCCCCTCACACACGGTCTGTGGTCTGTTTTAATGTTCTTACAAAACATTAAAACGTTACATTTGGCATGTGCTACCTTTGGTGTGGGCACTAGGGTGGTACAGCAGTGCCTTCCAGTCGGGTTGGGTGTCACACAGGCACAACTGGACTCTGCCCGTGGAATGGAAGTTCGGATGAGGGGATCATCCCTAGCACTACAACATGGACCTTAATGTACTGGTGCCCTCTTCAGGCTACATGCCCACCTGCGCACTGTGAATTCCGTAGATTAGCTCTGGCTCTGTTCCCCGTCTCTAACCAGTGTAAGGGTCATAATATAAGTGACATGCATGGGATGTAAGTCTATCGCAAGTCCATCTGGCCTTCCCTGTCTCAGATACAGCCATTCGTGTCTGAATGCGATGCCCAGACCAACCACTAAGCACCACTGGGACTCAAATCTATAGTCTTATGCAGAATTTTAAGCACCCGTAGTCACATTACATGCTTTGTTGATTTCCAATATGAAAGCTACTCAACACAGCTCCTGCGGGAAACAAACTGATCCTATTTTGCCACAATAAACAAACATATTAGAGAAGAGTTTGGGCACTGTTACAGATGATCCCAGAGCTTTATTCATGTGTTAATGGGTTGCAGTTGCAGAAATATATTTTTGTTTCCTTGTAGAGGTTGTATTAACCAACAAAAAATGCTATTTGTTTTGCATAAGACTCTAAGTTCCATAGCAAAAGAGAGGTGACATGTCCCAGCATGTGCCTGCTGCTTTCAACTTGCCCATAAACTGTTGCTGAATGATTTGTTAAAGTCATCTGAATCTAAGTCCCAAAATACAGCCAGAACTCAAACTTCGAAAGACCTCAAGTATGACATAAAATGTCCAGCACAAGACGTGAACTTTAAAGCATGTGGTTGATTGTATTGAAGCTATTTTTAATACAGATGAACTGGGAGAATTATATGTGGCTGCCAAAGCTGAGCCTAACGTTAACCATATTTGGAATGGTACCATGTGTTAAGATAACTTGTTTGTATTTTAGGTGGCTTGGCATTCTACTTTGGCTACACAGTAGGAAGTATTGGTGCTGTACAGCTGTAAGATCATTGGGTTTTGATCCTTATGTCTGTAAATGAACACTCATAATAACACTCTGAAGGATACTCTGAGGGATAGTTAAAGCCTGTTTCCTTCTCCTTAACCTCTTAACTCTTGCCTTTCTACAACTTTGTCCCAGAACATTTGGAAAGCTCATTTCTAACCATAGTGAATTTGTTGTGTAACCATATACAGTACTAGTAGTGAAATTCATAAGGAGCTTTCAGTCAGAGGTAATCAAAACCACTACAACTAATGTCAAGAAGGGGCCAGTTAGCATGGGGTGTATTTCACATTGATGTTGAGGACTGTATTGTGTTAATACAGCTGCAGAAGTTTAGATTTCATTTATTTTAATTGTAATGTGACAAATGGTAAAGATTTGGACAGGATAGCATGATTTTTATATAGGCACTTAGTATGCATGGCATCAGTTTTGCGTTAAAACTTGAAGACGCATCAGTAACAGCTTCTCTTATCCAATGTAAGTATATAGTTATTTATAAAATATAAATATACATTACAGGGTGGCACAGTGGTGCAGCGGTTAGCACTGTCACCTCACAGTTTGCAGATCCCCGGTTCAATCCTGACCCTGGGCTCTGCCTATGTGGAGTTTGCATGTTTTTCCCGTGTTCACGTGGGTTTTCTCCGGGTACTTCGGTTTCCTCCCACAATGCAAAGAACATCAGTGTTTATTAAGTACCCCTTAGTGTGAATGTGACCTACAATGGATTGGCACCCAGTCTAGGGTTGCTCCTGTCTTGCCCCCTGTGTTGCCGGATAGGCACCGGCTCTCTCATAAGACAATGAATTAATGAATGAATATTACGTTTTTACCGAACATTTGAACATGTGCTAGTTCAAGGTATATCAAATAGTGCTGCAAATCGGTTTTATTGTCTGTTGATAGACTGCCATCTAACGGCATAGTGAAGAAATACATGTTGAGTAATGCTGACCAATAACTCCGATGGACTGGCGCCCTGTCCAAGGTTGGTCCTGATTTGTGCCCTGTGCTGCCAGATACGACCCTGAATTAGATTAATTGCGTATAGAAATTAACTTCTACAAACACCAACAAAATGAAGTCTTTACACAGAGGATATTCAAGCTTTTTCCATTGAGGCAGTACACCCTGAACTCGTAGCACAGGGATTTTTTATTGGTGTTCAATATTACTGTACCCAATGGGGAAAATATAGTTCACTGAACTATATGAAATATTAATGTGTTACAGCACACTTTACTGTACTTACAGTGTAGTAATATAAACTTTTTTGTACTTACTACAACTGTGAAAAAAAATCATATGAAATCCTGACTTTTTAACTGTGCTAAATTGGAATAATCTTAAGTATAGTATTTATACTTGTGTCTATAATTCAATATGCAATAATATACATTTACTTCAGCATTCTGGCTTTAGAAAATTGCACTTTGAGTATATTAAAAATAGTAATACGTGTATATGAAAGTAATAATATGCTCAGGTCAACATTATAGTTCTACAGTTACAGACAGTACCCTATCTGTTATGTATACTAGTTAGCCCTCTTTCACCCTGTTCTTCAGTGGTCAGGACCTCCGTGGCTGCTACAGAACAGGTATTATTTGGGCTGTGGATCATTCTCAGCACTGTGGTGGTGGCGCTAGTGTGTTGCACTGGTATGGAGTGATCAGATGCAGCAGTGCTGCTGGAGTTTTTAAACTCTGTGCCCACTCACTGTCCACTCATTTCTAGTTATGTGGACATTACATTTTTTGTTTGCTACATCTTATACTTTCTACATTCTCCTTAACTTAGACCTGTTGTCCACATTTGTAGCATTTCACTGTACATACAGACAAGAAAGCTACCTCCTGTTCATAGGCAATGCTTAGTTTCTTCTAGAGAGTGTAAGATGGGCAGGTGGTTAACGTTGCAGTGGCTTAAAGACAGGAAGGTGAATGGGCAAGTTTTTTGCCATTCATCATAAAATCTGACTGCATTTGAACTATTCTGCAAACTATTCTCAGTCATATCCAAACAGACTGATGGCTGTAATTAAAGCAAAATGTCTAATCACTTTTCCAACCCAGCTTTCTCCTTTTGTAAATTTCACACATTGCTTTTGTCATTGCTGTACTGAAATGTTGTCATGCAAAATGTTTAAAGGAAGAAGGGAAATATCTGTTTTTTAAATTAGTTCAGGCTGTAAGACAAACGTATACAAACTATACGGTTTTCTACAGGCACTGGTGATTGATTCTTTTAGGACTAACAGCAATCCTGTAAATTAAACATGTTAAGTCAACATGTACTGACAGACATCTATGCAAAAAAAAGAAGAGATCTTCACAGTGTCATATGCCAACCATATGCAGGGGCAGGGCTAAATAGCAGGGTAAATGGCAGGCAAATGACTTTGCAAGTATTTTGAAATGAGAATAAACACGTTTATAAAGTCTTCAGAAAGCATGATGTATTGGATAGAACAGAATTCAGTTCTGGTTACATTACTTTTTCGCATGAATCGCCTATACAAACCATCACCTGCGTCGGTTTCAAAATCCTTCAAAAACACTCATTACACACAAGTGAAGGGAGATTAGCTTTAATCCGTTCATAATAAATATTTCAATTATATAACATTTTGTGATGTACAAGAAAAGCCGTCCTTACATATGAACAGCATACTGCAATTGAATGTAATACTGTTACTGTGAGACAACCCAAATCGTAAGACCTGACGATGAAACAAGTCACCGTGAAAATGCACATTTTAGATTTTCCCTGTTCTAATATACCCACAATAACCCAGAAAGGAACAAAATGAAGATGTTTAGTTCGATTAAAAGACTTAGAAATGTAAGGCTAGTACAGGAGCAGACACGGAAAATGGCAGTTAAGTCAAGAAAATGGTGGGATAAGCAGTGTTAAAAAAACAGACGACAACGTAACACAGATTGAGGTATAAAAGCTTCATGGTATATAAATTCTCCCTCCTACATACATAGATTCAGTGCAGTAAAGACAACTCAGTAATTCATTTCTTGAAGTGATAGTGAATGAACCGAGTATAACAGCACGAACGATATTGCCCACATACAACACGGTCTGTCAGTCGTATTTTAGCCATTGAACTGAACTAGTTAAGACGATTTGTTTCACCCTCCTCAGTGCACCTGTCATACATTTGCACATTTCACATACATACTAAGCATGAACCCATTTTTTTAGTTCTACACAGGGCCATGAAGACAAAATGAACAAATCCAAACTAACTTTCCAAATGTACAATTCAGACAAGGCATTATCGTAAATACAAATCGCGAGCATCTAAAATAATGTCATATTTGACTATCTAAAAGGCCCAAGAGTGCTCGCAACTCCTACAATTAGTCTTAAAGAAAAGTCTTAAACAAAAGTTCATGCCCCCAAAAACAGGTGAACACAACTTTGAAGACTACAACCTTAAAGAAGATACATTTCTGCACATTTTAATCCATACACATGGAAACATATTGGACACAGGCGCTCGGATGGTGCAGCCCACAATCACAAAGATCTAGGTTTGAGTCCTGGCATTGTATTAGGCGATAATCTTTGCGCTACAAAAGCGCCCCTGCTGGTCCTGTGATGAAATAATGTACATACATACACACACCAATCAGCAATAACATTATAACCACTGTCAGGTGAATTAAAAAACCTTGACAGTGTCATTCTGAGCAATGTCTGCTGGGAAACCTTGGGTCTTGACGTTCATGCAGATGTTACACTGACACCTAGGACCTAAACATTGTTCCAGACCAGGTGCAACCCCTCATGGCAACGGGATTCCCTAACAACAGTAACCTGGCTTCCAACTTCCCAAAATCTTGATCCAACTGAGAAATTGAGATCTGCCAGGCAATAAGTCAGATCCATGGGTGCCCCATCTCGCAGCTTACGTCTTGGTGCCAGATACCACAGGACACCTTCAGAGGTCTTGTGGAGTCCATGCCTCGACAGGTCAGAACCCGGGCAGGACGAGGAAGACCTATGCAATATTAGACAGACAGTTTTACTGTGATGGCTGAATGGTGTATACAGGTATGAACCGTTTAACGTCCATGACTGCGTCTTAAGAGTTATAATGGCAAATAAAAATCCGTTCTATCTATATATAATTCACGCCTGAATGACAGAAACTAGTTTGAGCAAACCCTTGCGATACCTGCTGACAGAAATGAGAATTGCAATGAGGAAAGAAGGAAAAACATGGCATGGATCTACTTTCTTTTTCACTTTCGGTAAGTTCTACACAAAGTACAAAGCTAAGATTTAGTGTATTGTACAGTACAGTAGTGTATTAAATGTTTTCATATTGTTTTAATTAATGTTGATTCATTCATTCACTTTCTTATCCATTTGATCCTGGACAGGACTGCAGGAGAGCAGGTGCCTAGCTGGCAGCATAGGGCACAAGGCAGGATCAACCCTAGACAGGGCCTTAATTCATATTACTGTTTAAAATAAAACAAATGCAAAGTATCTAAACTACCAAGTGACTATAGTAATATCCGGTCAACGTCCATTCCGGTCAACGTTCTGTTTCACAGAACGTAATGCAGACGTTTAAAGGTGCACACATGTACTGTATATGCAAACCACCCCCATATGCACGTGTGTAAAAGGTTTCAACACTAGAGGGCGCCATCACACGTAGTACTCCCTTAGGCATTTAAAACTCCTAATTCATTTCTTTTAATTCCAGCAGATTATAGATTCTTTTTGTTTATTATATGACCGAGGTCTTAAGAAATATAATAGAAAATAAAAATCTCTCATATACACATCTACTTCACGACTGAATGCGACACCTGCTGACAGCAATGAGAATCGCAGTCTTGAAAGACGGAAAAAAACAAGGTATTGTTTTACTTTCTTTTTCATTTTAGGTAAGCGTTTCAAGTCTTATACAATGTACAAAGATATTAATTACTGTACTGTTACGAAATGTTTTCATATTGTGCTTTAAATAATATTATTGAAAATAAAACTGTATGTGCAAAGTTTCTAATTAATACGTGACCCTATGGTAACGCCCAGTCAACGTCCATTTCGGTCAAGATCCTGTTTCACACACTGTAATGCGGACGTTAAAACGCACATACCAGTATATGCACACCACCTCGACATACACGTGTAAAAGTTTGAGCATCTATCCAAACGTCCACCTGCTTGTCAATGCATTAAAACGAGCAGAAATGACATCTTTGAGTTTCCTCCCTGCAGCAGTTGTGTTTACATATCATTAAGCAAATGTAACTTGACCAGGAGTACCCAAACATTTGCATTAGACTGCAGCTGGAAGCAGGAAATGGTGCACCAACAGGCCAGTTTGAGCTGGCATGGCATTAGATGGTGTTTCTACTAGAGCGTCTTAAGTGAAGTGCAGGCTGAAAGAGTGAGATGGCACAAATGCGTTGCTTAAATTTCACATGACATCCATATCACAAAAGAAACACACACAAAAAAAAACAGAATGTGCTGCCGATGCAACCCTTTGTAAAGTATTGCTTGAAACTTACAGGAAACATCTTGAGCAGATTGAAAACGAACCTTATTAAAGAACATGAATCACTACAGAAATATTCGAAGGAGGCCGAAGATATAAATCTCAGTCCTGTGACGAAACAGATGAAACAGTAAAACCAGACCAGGCTGGACTCCAGAGTGTTTGGCCCTCTTTACACCCATCGGATGGATTAACAAAAAAAGGGCAATTCTTGTGAGGAAGCAGGATGAAGAACGTGGCGTGGTGATGCTCTAATCCAGCTTCTGCTGCAGCTTTTTCTGGAAGCACACCGGCAGAATGGCGACCACAGCCAGCAGTGCCAGTACGGCCAGAGAGTTCCAGGACACGGCCTCTCCTGCTGTGGTCAGCTTGTACAGAGTCGTACCGGCGTTTATTGCTACGAACGATGGAGGTGCTACGCCTGTCGGGAAGAGAAGAGAGCACGACCTAATTCAATCGTGTTCTGAACGCTAGCATTCATGTCTAACAGTGCAAGAATATGAGGTGTTTCTGATTGACTCTCCGCATCTGTTAACTGTGTGCTGGGCAGAGTTTCCCAGTGGCTGTTCTGGAGGGGACCAGTGGGGGACAATGCCCCTGTGACAATAAGCTTGGAACCCCCCAAGGCCCCCCCTAAATGAGGTGCGAGTTACCTCACGCTTGCAAACACAATGACGATGCACATTTAGATAGAGTGCAATTGGCCTCTGATATAGCCACTGGCCCCAGCATCCAGCCAACGACATCCTGTAGTGGTAAGCTGACTCTGAAGGACTAGAGGTCAAAAAGATGTAAGATAGTCTTGCTTGTCTGTCTGTCTGAAACCGGGTGTAGGATAATTAACTGGAAGGCTGCACAGTCTATCAAGAAGGGAGATGTGTACAATAATGTAGCCAGAAAGTGCACTTTGCTACAAAAACCCATCAAAATGTCATTTTCCAAAATAGCACTGGGTCAAAAGCTGATTTCTTCATCTTACCAAGGAATGTCCCGAAGAAGAAGACTCCCAGAGGGACGTTGATGACAGGCGATGTGATGTTGATAAACCAGTTTGGGAGGAAAGGGGTTATTCTCAGAAAGATGATGTAATTGATAAGGTGCTCTCTGTGTCTATCGACCTGCAGATGAAATAAATGAGACAAAATTGCTGAACCTAACAAATGTAAGCTATAAATGCACCGTTTGCAAATAAACAGCCTTTTTTTAAAATAAAAATTGTATTAACAACAACATAAATTAACAGATAACATCATCTTTCTAGGAAAAACAACGAAAATGTGTAAATACTTGCAAAGAAATAGACAATGTTGGAGTAGCGCACATTATAACAGCGTCTTTTTGTTTACAATCCCAGTTCTGGAAGTTTTCATCTTCTCATAAATGGCCCCACCAACACAAAGTTTCTCTGCATTTTCTCCACCATTTTGGAATATCGTCCTCATGAACGCAGATATCGGATGATTATTTCAAAATGGCATTCATCAGCCCAATTAATCTGCAGTCTATCACCAAACCGGAATACCTGTAGTGAACCCATGCAGACATAGGGAGGACATGCGAACTCCATTACAGCCAAAGCCCAAGGTCGGGATTGAACCAGGGATCTCTGGAGCTGTGCCAGCACCCATGGTTAAATGCTTAACATGAGGGATGCGTTTACTTGTTGCTTACGAATGTATAAAACAAACAAAAAGCATATTGAATGGTATGTTTCTCCAAATCTTACCTGTTGAGACCATTTCTGGGCTCTTTCTGTGAGGTACTTGTAGACCACAGGTCTGCCGACTAAATAAGACAACATGTAACAAAACGACGCTCCCATGCCCGAACACTGCGAAGCAGAAAATCGGCATGTTGTTACATGACATTAATGCTGCTGTTTATTTAACACAGATGTACACACACTTTATTAGGTACACTTGTAACGAGTGGTCTTTGCGTTACTGTTGCCTTTCTATCAGCTCGAACCAGTGTGGCCATTCTCCCCTGATCTCTGGCATCAACAGGGCATTTTGGCCTTGGGAACCGCCCTCACTGGATATTTTCTCTTTTTTGGATCATCTTCTGTAAACCCTAGAGCTGGCTGTGTGTGAAAATCCCAGTAGATCAGCGGGTTCTGCACTACGTGTAGCAGCAACAACCTTGCCACATTCAAAAGTCCAGAGGGACTGTGGTAGCATAGTGGGTAAGATACTGGACTATGGACCAGAAGGTCCAGGGTTCAAATCCCACCTCTGCCAAGCTGCCACTGTTGGGTCCTTGAGCAAGACCCTTAACCCACAATTGCTTGGATTGTAAGTCTGTACCAATTGTAAGTCGCTCTAGATAAGGGCGTCTGCTAAATGCTGTAAATGTAAAGTCACTTAAATCACTGTTCTTTTCCAGTCTGATGCTCGGTTTGAATTTCAGCAGGTCGTCCTGACCATGGCTATGTCTGAAATGGTCCACTTGTTTACTCCTTCACTAATCCCTATATAGTGTGTGCTGTGTAGTAAACTATATAGCAGAGCAGGGAGTGACACAAATGAGGGAATTCAGACAACACTTACTAACGACGGAAACAAATAGTCTTTACCTTTCATCACATAAATCAACCGAAACATCAACAAGCCTGCCGGTGCTGGCACAAAACATTGAGTAATACAGTTTAGCGATGTTTTTATTAGCTGCTTGTCAAGCATAGAACCTCACTCGTTTGTCCGACGAACTAAAACCATGACGAATACATAAATATTAACTGCACTATTTTCACAAGTAAACACATTATTATCACCTGTTTGTCGTTTAATAGTCATCAAATAAAGTTTTGTACTTATATTTGTACACGAAATTCGTCACTCCGGTGGTTTCGGATTTATCCGTCATCTTCGCCGAGTAAAGCCGAAGGACCGTAGGTAGTGTACATCGGTTGTCCACTATATTTACGGTGCATTATGGGTAACAAAATAGTGTACTATATAGGGAATCGATTTGTCCACTGAAATTCGGACAACCCTACAAAAGGGCCGACACACTAAATAGTAAATAAAGTGCGATTTCAGACACAGCCCATGTCTACATGCCTAAATGCATCGAGTTGGCTGATTAGATATTTGCGTTGACGAGCAATTGAACAGGTGTACCTAATAAAGTGGACATAAGTCTCCGTACTTCAGGTGGAAGTTCTCTATTTTGACAAAAACTATAGCTTTAAATAGATAGCAATCCTACATAATGGCAAGGTTAATAATAATAATAATACTAATAGATTTGATTTATATAGCACCTTCCACAATCTCATGGTCACTTTACAAAAGCAAGACAGAAAAAGATCATTAAGAGAGGAAAAACAAAGCACTACAAGGCAGAGGAAGGATGAAGGTCATCAGAAGAGCCTTGAAAACTAACAGAAGTGGTGAGAATAGTGGAGGTGTGAGCAGATTCTTGTTGTACAAGAGAACTCTTGCTGCAGAGTTTTGAAGTGACATGACACCTAGAGACGCCCTGTCATGTCATGTTAACCTGCAATTTATTTAAACGGAATTAGAAAACTGCCAGACAAACTGGTACTTCACACTTACCAGACAAACCAAGAACAAGGCCAAGGGGAAGGGATACAGGTAGCCAGAGAGAATACTGAGGAAAATGGAACCAGGAATAGCAAACGTCTGGAGGCTGAGCGAAGCGTGTCAAGGTCAACAGGAGATTGATGCTCCAACAAACTGCTACACAATTCTAACATTCTATTATTCCTACATTAAGGTGTAACTACTTACAAACGGACCCTATCTCTCTTTGTTTACATACGTACACTCACCAATCCCTTTATTAGATTCACCTCAATGTTTCTACACTCAAAGTCCACTTTATCGGTTCCATTTACCATATGCAAGCAGTTTGTAGTTCTGCAATTACAGACTGTAGCCCATGTTTCCCTACATACTTTGTTAGTCCCCCTTCCTGTGTTATTTAATGGTCAGGACTCCCACATGACCGGCACAGATCAGGTGCTGCTTGGGCGGTGGATCATTCTCAGGACTGCAGTCACACTGATGTGGTGTGTTAGTGGGTGTTGTGCTGGTAATATTGGATCAGACACAGCAGTGCTGCTGGAGTTTATAATCTTCCAGACGTTCATCAGTGTTCACAGGATGCTGGTGGCTTGATCATTTTTGGCTGGTGGACTATTTTCAGTGTCACTGAGGTGTTTAAACACTCCAGCAGCACTGCTGTGTCTAATCCCCTCATACCAGCACGACACACACTAACTCACCACCACCATGACAGTGTCACTGCAGTGCTGAGAATGATCCACCACCCAAATAGTATCTGATCTTTGGGGGTCCTGAGCATTAGAGAACAGTATATATATATA
>JAJAGP010001814.1:0-40529 GCA_025084515.1 Ancistrus triradiatus | reverse complement strand
CCTATATGATATGATGTTGCATTTGTGGCTGGTGGAGCCAGAAGTTAATCTACAGCCTTTATAGGGGTAGGTGGCACGGAGATTCAAGTGTTAGGCTACTGACCCCAAGGTTAAAAGTGAATTATTAATCTGTCACTGTTGGGATAAGAGCTTCTTAGGTCACTAGAACAGATCATTTACAACAGTTGTGACCAGACATAGAGAGGAAAAGCAAATCTGAAACAAAGACCTTAGTTTGACACAAAGGATACAACACATAGGTAGCAAAATAAGCAACGAGCACTTGGGTGTAGTAGGTGTCCTTATATTTGGAGAGAACGGTGCCCAGCGCTTTAGCGTCATCCATGTCTTTTGGGATTTTGATCGTGGCTCGCTCTTCTCTGCAATCAATTAGGCTGAGGTTAATGAAGCTCTCCACTAAAAGGAGTAAGAGTAACAGTAGTAACAACAACAACAACAACAACAACAACAATAATAATAATAACAATAATAATAATAATAATAATAATAAAAAGCAGCACATCACTAGACCACCAATGCAGGAAGCTCTTGGAGCCTTGATGGCGGATTCCAGCTGGATTGGGCATTTTTTGGCATTTTTTCCCCATTGACCCATGTTTATTTTTCTCGCAGAATCTGGCAACCCAGGATTAAAAGCAGCACAGAATTAAACACAGTGAAAAGCTACCTGACCATTTTGTGGAAACTCTGAAATGCAGTACACAAGGAAATAAAGAATTGCATTATTTAATTAACAAACTTTGAAGTTTACGTCAGATACTTCTGTGAGATTATTGGCCGATTTCAAAGTAGAAATCCGATTATTGCAGAGTCAAGTAAACCTGGAGATTTCCCTAGTGCATGCAAACTCATTGATCAGATTACTGACTACATCTGATTTTCTATAGTTATCAGATTATTAAGTGCATGTAGCTGCACCAGGAAATCAGACACAATTGTGCCTTTGTGGCACCAGAGCTGGACGGAAGACACCACCTGGACTCCAACCTGGGTCACTGCACTGGTGGGCTATGGTGTTAGACTGATGCACTGCTCAAATACCCCATTACGTAAATAATAACTACAACATTATTAAATCAAGCGTGATAAGAAGGCTTGCTTACTCGCTCAGCTCAGGGAAGTTTCTGTATACCAGATACATGACAAAGGCAGCACAGGCAAAGATGGAAACCAGGATGAGCAGGGACATGCGTGCAGATCCGCCTGCAACATGCTGCACTTCTGTAGGGACAGAACAAACGACAATCAAATGTACTGGTGACATCCCAAACACAATGTAGAAACACAGAAAAGCAATGGCATTGAAACACATCCCTTCTTACAAAATGCTATTTGGACATCCGAAGTGGCCGGTGAGTGTATTGTATATAAAAGGTTGGAATTGCTATGCATCTCATTTGCATAATACAAACTACAGCTGCAACTACCAAACATTATCGGACAATCTATTGAATACCTTTTCAAAAATTCTATAAAAAGATGTGCATTGCATGCACAAACAAGATGCAATAGTTATTTTCATCACAAGAGTCAGTGTCTGATGTTTGCAACACACCAGCACTAAAAACAAAAATCAGAATCTCTGGACTCAAAGGACAAGCAAATGGCATTTCATGAAAAACTTGTCAGAACAGCTTGCCAATTGTTAAGCATGGGGCTGCTTCTGTGATGTGCTGGACAGAAGGATGAACGAATTCCATTATATCAACAAATCCAAGAAGCCAATGTCACGCAATCAGTAAGACCTTGAACCGCTTAAGGAAATATAAGATAAAGGTTTCGAGCGGTTTTCCCTTTCCTCAGACCTGAGCATTGCTGAAACCTATGCAGGGCAACCTATGATAATTTAGCATTAAAAGCATTCTGGAGGGAAGAGAGGGAGGATCAAATGCTGAAGCAAGACTTCCTGAAGCTGTGATTTCTTGCCAGGGTGCCCAAACTTACCACATGTCTATTTGCACATTTAGCAAATAGATGCTAGTGGTTGATTAAATATCCAGTGAAATGACAAACTTACAGGTTAATTAATCCAGAAAATTAAACAAAACTTATTTAATCAGTCATGCTTTTACAGGGGACAGTGGTGGCCTAGAGGTTAAGGTACTGGCTCTAGACCAGAAGATCCAGGGTTCAAATCCCACCTCAGCCAAGCTGCCACTGTTGGGTCCTTGAGAAAGGCCCTTAAGCCACAATTGCTTGAATTGTAAAACTGCATAGTTTTTAAGACTAGGGCCGTTTCTCAATATGTGTACTTGTGTACTTGTGTACTTGTGAAACGTCATCAGTCGCAGCCCAAGTACTGTCTCCATTTTTAAGTCAGTTTATAACCATAGAGCCAACATTAAAAAAATTATCAGATGATTTTGGAGATGTGACGTAAAGTTATTAACATATTTATTATACATTATATGTATTATTTATTCAACCTGTATTCTAAGTATGAATTGTCTGATATAAATTCAAGTTCAGAATGAAATTCCCTTCTAAAATCTGACATGTTTGATGCTCGCTTATGTTTGGGAAGGTTTTTATTTGATGCTTAAATGCGATCAAATAAAGCCAATGCGATTAAACTATTCAGTGGAAAGTAAAAGATCTGAGCACTTCTTCTACCACTGACAGGCTTTATACAGTATGTTTTAGGTTTTTATCTAGGTCTAAAAAGTAAACTGGCTTGTCTCCATAGCCAAGTACACTGCTGTTCCAATTGTAGAATAACCAAACTGTGTCCTCCCATCATCAGGAGAATATACTCGCAAGTCGAACTTCCTAGTCCAGACTAGGAAGTACACAACTCCAAACTTCACGTACTTGGTATTGAGAAATGGCCTAGATCTTGTAAGACTGCTGCAAGTCGCTCTGGATAAGAGCATATGCTAAATGACTTAAATGTAAATTTATGCCAGTTATACTACATCCTATCATAAATATGTGCTGTTTAACGTCCATCCAATCAATGTCCATTGGATGTAATGGCCAAGGTCTTAAGAACTATAGGAAATAAAAATCTGTCTTTTATACATTTAATTCACGTCTGAATGATAGAAAACTCGTACGAGCGAACCTTTGCGACACCTGCTGACAGAAAAGAGAGTCGCAGTCTTGGAAGGCATAGAAAAAAAACAGAAGTGTTTCAAATATTATAGAAGATACAAAGATAAGAATTACTATATTGTACAGTACAGTCCTGTACTAACTTTTCAAATTGTTGTAATTAATATTATAGTTTACAATAAAACACTATGTGCAAAGCATAAACTACTCTGTAACTATGGTAATGTAGGGTATGCAGTAAACCAGTACTATTCTTAAACCAACTAATAAAAAATAACCGTAGTCAATACCAATGATTTTGTTATTCAATAAAATAACCATGATTGTGTTTTAGCCATTATTGCACACTCACACAGGGTCTATATTAAGAGGGCAAGAGGTTGCACAGCTTTGCATCAGGTGGTTGACTTTCCCCAGGGGAATCCACACATGAGATCTGTTCTTTAATTACACTGATACACGGACTGCTTGTACACATATCAGATTGCTGAGGACTGACGAAGCACTGAACTCCTTTACTATAAATACATTTGTGTAAAGTCACCAAGCAACTACAACGGCTTGATAATTAATATTGACTATGTACATACAGGTATATGTACATTACATATACATTCACCAGCCACTTTATTAGGTACACCAAGCTAGTAGTGGGTTGTATCCAGTTTTGCCTTCAGAACTGCCTTAATTCTTTGTGGCATAGATAAACAAGGTACTGGAAACATTGCTTAGAGATTTTGAACCATATTGACGTAATAGCATCATGCAGTCGCTGATTCAATAGATCACTTTTGGGATCTATTGGATCGAGACCTGGTGACTGTGGAGGCCATTTGAGTACAGTGAACTCACTGGCATGCTCAAGAAACCAGTTTGAGGTTTGTGGTAACATAAACTATGCTGTTTACACACACACACACACACACACACACACACACACACACACACACACACACACACAGTCCAGTTATGTGTACACTGCATTTCAAAGACCTCAGTGTCCTTTAAATATAGTATTTACATTCCTTTCTACAACCAACATATTTCGTATTAACACAAAGAACGTGTATAACGTGTATATATACTTAAACAAAAAGTACAGACAGGTTTGTCTCGCTAACCTTGTGAGGACTTTCCATTGACATAATGATTACCGTAGCTAATTAATGCTACACCTAACCTTGACCCTAACTTCAAACTCAATAACCTAAAGCAAATCGTTTCCTTTTTCAAATAACTTTTCCGTTTTTGTTAAAAAAAAGTCCTCAAGTCAAAACAGTCAGGTTTCCTATCATTGCAATTACATTTGGTCCCTACAAGTATAGCAAGACAAGGTACACCCAAAGTGATCTCCAGTCTCTGAGCAGTTTGTGATAATGATGTACACACTGGATAATAATTAATCATTAATGTTTAACGCAAGTTCCCGTACAGCCTGTAGCTGCCCAAAACATAGATAGTCATCATTTCATACCCGTTTTGTGACTCGTGTATTCTGATTGGCTAATACCCGACACGAACTGAAAATCAGCCAATCACAGAGTCGAATCCAAACCGTAGCGTATGAAGTGAGGTTTCTCTGAATACGGGTAGGAAAAACACACGATCTTAGCCTGTCATTTACCTTTATGGGACTGCTTTTCTTCTTTTACTGATTCCTCCTGTAGCAACGACGTGATGTCTGTGTCACGAACTCCGCTCCTCTTCTTGGTCATGGTGATCCGCTTTATTAAATGTTGCTCTTAATATAACTCGGGTGTGTTCTGGTCAGATTCGGTTCATTGAGCTCCTGCTGTAGATCAGCCGGTCAGTTCCACAAAGCTGAGCTTATTTCCTGGATGACGAGGATGAACTCTGCCTTCTTCTTGTTCGACGGAGAAACGTGGAGACAAAAAGACAAAAACGCCCTCTTATTGTATCTATGGGCATTGCATTCGGTGATGCTTTTCTGGAGTCCGTTGTGTCATAAGTGTGTAGTTCTAAAACACTAATTATACAGTACAAATGGTTATTTAAAGAGGCATTGCAATATACGTGCAATTATTCTGCAAACGAGAAGCTGGTATGGGATTAACCAGATTAACCAGCATAAACCAGGTTTATCCGGGCTAACAGGCATAAACCTGCTTTTTTACCAGCATAAATCAGCTTTACCAGCACTAACCAGCATAAACCAGCTTTACGAACATTAACCAGCTTAAAACAGCTTTATCAGCACTAACCAGCATCAACAACATAAACCAACTTTATCAGAATTGGCCAGCATCAACCAGATCTACCAGCATCATTTTCCTGATGCTTGTCCCACCGAATGTGGGGTCCACCCACTGCCACTTGATGCGACCAAGAATACTCCAGCCAACACGTCGCTCCGTCTGTCACCAGATACCACACTCAAACCAGGCCAATTTAGTGTAATCAATTAACCTAACTTGCATGTCATTGGACTTTGGGAGGAAACCGGAGTACCCGGCATAAACCCACGCGGACACAGGGAGGACATGCAGACTCCACACAGAAAAGACCCAGGCCGCTCCACCCTGGGATTGAACCCAGGACCTTCTTGCTGTGATGCTACCCACCGAGCCACAGTGCCCAACCAGATCTACCAGCACTAAACAGCATAAATCAGCTTTATCATCAAAAACACAGCTTTACCAGCACTTTCCAACATAAACCCGCTTTACCAGCACTAACCGGCATAAACCAGCTTTACTAGCACTAACCACCAAGCCATATCTTATACCCACTGATGCTACTGGTCAGGGCTGCAGGGGTCCTCGAGAACACAGGGCACATACATAAGCATGCCCTTGTCAGGACACCAGTCCATTGCAGGGTTGGCAGGGGTTACTGTTGCAGTGTTGCATTTCAATTCATCTTTCATGCCAGGCGTGTCAAGGCTTACTGTCCATCGTCGGTGCCCAGCATCACAGACGTGTTTGGAAATGTGGTGGAAAGCCTTTTCAGATAAGTTTGTTTGCTTAGTATATTTAATGTCGCTTTGGCTATTTAAGAACAGACACAACATTACATCTGCACAAGAGATTATATTTAAACTAGCCATGCCTACTCAGATTAGGGCTAATTTAGCATAATCAACGTCTTTTTTCTGTGGGAGGAAACCAGAGTACTGGGAGTAAACCTTTGCGGACACAACGAGGTCATGCAACTCCATACAGGCGGAGTAGGAGGATGGGATCGGACTGGGGATGCCACAACAGTTGCGTCACCCTGCCGCCCCTCTCAGATAAGTTAAGGCAGTTGTAGCAGGAAAGTGGGCTGAAAGGGCTGGATAAAGTCCATATTTGTAACACACCTTCATGGTGTGTGGACATGGTGTATTTTTAGTGGAATGCTACAACAGAACGACCAAACTCAGCATGTAATGTAACAAGGACTGTTGGGGTACTGTGTGTCCTTTTGAGCTATAAACTACACGTCCCACAATGCGCCTGTGTTGGGGCGGAAGTGCGCTGTGGAGATTTTGGCGCTGATCTATCCGGGCCGCTCACAAGCTTCTTCCTTTCGCGCCGGTAGCTGCTGGAGAGCCGCGCGTCCCATGTGCGCATCGCCCCGCACCTCTGAACACTGGTGAGCCTTCCCAAACCGAGCCTGGTTATGGATCCTAACTCTCTGATCGAGGCCCTGAGGGGCACTATGGAGCCCAGTCTGCGCGAGGCGGCGGAGAGACAGCTGAACGAGGTGAGGTGTGGGATGTGCGTGTGTGTACATATATACGTGTGTGATGGTAGTGATGATGGAGGCGCGCATTGGGCCTTCTGCTCAGCGGGACAGCGCGCGCTCTGGTTTTACACCTTTATTCATATGGAGTGCCGTAGTAATGACCGTTATCGTCTAGTCGGATTCCGATCCCTCTGGGTATCAGTCACAGTTAAAGTAAATGAAGGGAACATGTCGTAATTCTCCACATTATTCTTGCCGTCCAGGCCACATTCAGTCCTTCAGTCACTCATAGCAAGAGCCGTATTTAAGTCCCTTCCGATGTGTCACACTGACCAGACGCGTTGTTTTTGAAAACTGGTCTTCTGTTTATTTTAGTGAGTTTGTGCGAGGACTATTTGGTTAGTTGTCTTGCGTTTAATGCGCCAAGCTCACGTTAGCTGACTTGCTAAAATTCCTTATTGAAATGCACATAGCGTTAGCTCGCGAGCTAGTTAGCTTAGCATAGCAGTCTCTCACGTGTCATGTGGCTGTCGCTGTTTGTCGTGCCCAAGTCAGAAATGAGTCACTTAAATAAACCACCTTCTGAACTAGACAGCTTACACAAAGTTAGTTAGATACAGGCTTATGCCTTAAGTAACGTATTCTAAACTGTACGTCAAATAATAACGGCACCGGTTATTCTGTGCAGCACGTTGTATGTAGTATTCGCCTCAAATGGGACTTAAGTCACGTATGTCCAAGTCACAAACAAACCTTAGCCTTCAAGTGACAAACATGTCCGAAGTTGCTGTCATACTATTCAAGTAATTCAATTGGGGTCCCTGCTATAATTCAAGCAAGTCATAGGAATGTATGATACTCCAAAAACAGTCTTAAAGAGCTGAATTCTATGTTGAGTCTTAACTACTGCTGCATTTCTTTGTTGAACTTTATGTCGAACATGTACGCAATATTCATGTGCAAACATTAGGACGCCTGATAAACCTTTTGTTTTTTAACAGATTTAAACACAGGGACATCTGATCTTCATTTGAACAACATTGAAAGAAGGAGGCAATGTAACTAAACATATAAAACATTGGCTTAAAAGATATGGTCACATCCCTTTCTTTGTGCATTTTGTAGTGGCGGATGATGTCTGATGTGGTGGTGGTCGTGTCGCTGATTTTGCATATCGATCTTCTCTTTTTACGTACTAATGAGTTTCTTCGTATGTTTGTCTTTGATGGAGAAGTTGCCAGGTTTGCTCATGTTGAAACAGAAGTCACCCATCTGTGTTTCAACAAAGCTGAAAATCTGTAAAAAGGCAAATTTTGAACAAAAAAAGTCAAGTAATTTCGAGTCATCTGTCTTAATTCCAAGTCAGGTCTCAAGTCCTGAATACCATCAGTGTTAGTCAAGCAAGTCTCAAGTCCTTAAGTTTGCAACTTAAATCTGACAAGTTAAATCATGTCTCCAGTCCCCCAACGCTACTTCAATCACATTTACTGGTCTTGACCTTGTTTGTAGGGCTGTCTCCCAAAATGTGTACTAACAAACTGAAATAGTCAGTCAAATAAGTGGGCAACTGATTACCGAGGTCATACTGTGCGGTTTGGGACACAGCCCCAAGTTGTCCAGTAACAGTGGAAGTCTGAAATATACAAATTATTTTGTGGTACTGAAGTTCTTAACATTTAATGTGATTATACTTATATATTTAATGTGTTTTGCTTATATATCCCATAATAAATGGGTGAATACGCGGGTGTTACTGAGGTACACGGTTAGCTTTAATGTAAACTGCATGTCTTTCATGCTGATTTGACAACAGTTGACCCTTTACATCTTAAGTTTGCTGGTTTAAGTATGCATTTTCCCCCCATTGTATGAGAAATTCCCTAAAAAAAAGCCGACACTAAACAATGTGGCAAGGAAGTGTTCTGCGTTATCCTACGTGAGTCATGTTGTGGTATCCAGGGAGTGACGTGTGTATTTGTCACTGTAGGGAGTGTGAGGAATCTTGTATATACACTAGTAGTTGCAAAATGGCTGTTAAGACCAAGGCTGTGTTTGAAATGACTCAAAGGTGACTAAACACAGCCTGACATTATTTAAATTATGCTGACATTATTTAAATTATGCCTAATACTCCCATACTTTTTTCTGATTTCATTTAAACTCACTTGCCACGTTATTAGGTACTCCTTGCTAGTCCCAGGTTGGACCTCCTTTTGCCTTCAGAGCTGTTTAAAAACTTGTGGATACGAGGCGCTGGGAACATTCCTTGTTACAGATTTGTCAGCTGCACATCCGTGATGCGAATTTCCCGTTCCACCACATCCCAAAGGTGCTCTGATGGATTGAGGTCCGGTGACTGTGGAGGTCATTTCAGAACAGTGAACTTGTTGCCCCACACCATTACACCACCGGCACCAGCCTGAACCACTGATGCAAGGCAGGATGGATCCATGCATTTCATGTTTATGCCAAAAAAGCAGCAGAAATCTAGACTCTTCAGACCACGTGTGGCACCCGGTGTGGTATTCTGCTGTTATAGTCCATCTGCTTCAAGGTTGGACATGGTGTGCATTTAGTAGAGGTGGGCAGTATGACTATATTTAATCGTATCAGATCCAGGATATCAGCAGTGCTTATAGAACACTGACCAACTGCGTGTTTCAAAATGAGTAATTAGTCTTGTTCAGTTGGATATAGTGCAGCACATTTTGCCTAAGTCACTACTTAATAATATTATTCTTTGATTATTGTGGTATTATTATAATATTTGAATAGTAGTTTTTATGGATGCATTTGGTCTGCGATCACATGTATCGTGGTACATATAGTAAATCATGAAACTGTCTTTCGATATTATGATGTAACATTTTTACCAGATCGCCCGCCACTAATTCGGAGAGGCTCTTCTGCTTACCACAGTTGTGATACTTGGCTATTTGAGTTACTGTTGCCTTTCTGTCAGCTCGAACCAGTCTGGCCACTGTGCCACCACTATAATAAAAATAAAAAAAAGTATACCGCATAGGGTTATCCACAGTTCACCATTTGTTTCCCTTTCGAAATGCAAAGAGAGACTGGTAAACAGTGTCATGCTGTGGCAATTCCTAAGGCATATGTACTGTACATGCTCCTCTGGTATTCAGCCAGAAACTTGGTGAGCTCCTGAATATAATCGTGGGTGTTGTTTCCAAGGCATTTAACTACCTGGCCAGAGCACATGTGCAGAGTACTGCAGCAGAGAGTAATGTGAAATGCATACTGGGAAAGTATGGCGTTTCAAATTTCAAATGCCTCTCTATGCCCTAAAGCAGAGGTATTTGAACTTTGCTGGAGTGCTCCATACATCTGGTGCATCTCCATGTGTCCTGCAAAAATGCAAGCTTGCCTTAATAACAGACACAGACACAACGTGTAGCCAGACACTTAAGAATGCAGACACAGTGATTGAAATCTGGTGAGCCCTTGGGCAAATGTTTTTTGGAAATGACCTTAAATATGAAACGTCTGCAATGTTAAATGAATCGTAATCATGTTCTCCGACATTACAAACACTATCCTGGAAGCTGTTCTGTTGTAGCATACTCGCACCAGATTTGGTTGATTTTCCCACCCCCCAAAGTTTGTAAAATATACTTTATTTTTTAAATACAAGTAGCAAATTATACAAAAATTCCAGATCTTTCCATTTACCATGTGCATGTGTATATATGCTTTACTATATACACTCACTTGCCACTGTATTAGGTAAACCTGCTCAAGACAAGTATCTAATCACGTGGTGGCAACTCAGTGCATTTGGGTATCTGGATATGTGGATATGGTCAAGATGACCTGCTGTAGTTCAAACCAAGCATCATAATGGGGAAGAAAGGTGATTGAAGTGTCATTGAACATGGCATGGTTGTTGGTGCTAGACTGGCTCGTTTGAGCATTTCAGAAACTGGATCTACTGGGATTTTCACGCACAGCCATCTCTGAAAAGATAAAATATCCAGTGAGGGCAGTTGTCTGGGTGAAAATGCCTTGTTGATGTCAGAGGAGAATGGTCAGACTTGTTAGTGCTGATGGAAAGGCAACTCAAATAACCACTCGTTACAACCGAGCTACTCGGAACATGTCGAACCTTGAAGCAGACGGGCTACAGCATCAGGAAACCCCACCAGGTGCCACTCCTGTCAGCTAAGAACAGGCAACCGATACTACAGTTTGCATGTGCTTGCCAAAATTGGACAATAGAAAGACTGCAAAATTTGCCTGGTCTGATGTCTCGATTTCTGCTGCGACATTTGCATGGTAGGATCAGAATTTGGCGTAAACATAAACATGGATCAGCCCTGACCTGTAACAATGGTTCAGGCTGGTGGTGTAATAGTGTGGAGGATATTGTCTTGGCAAAATGAGCCCCTTAATACCAACTGAGCATCATCGAAATGACCATGACCACAGTGTACAGTCTTGTGCTTTGAGCAGGATAACAGACAAGTCAAATCATTTCAAAGTTGTTTCTTGAACGTGACCATGAGTTCACTGTATTCAGATGGCCTCCACAGTCACCAGATATCAATCCAGTGTAGTGCCTTTGGGATATGGTGGAATTGGGGTATATCTCACTAACGGTGTGACTACAGATCACTTGTGTGGAGATCATGTATCTAGAGATCAGGAAATGGTTCCACATGGCTGATAATTTCACAGTTGACCTGGTGCTGCTCGGGTTATTGTGTTTGCACTGACTGGGACAGGACAGCGAAAGAGAAAACTTGCTGTGACCAATTATTTTCAAATTTATGATATTAGTCACTAGTGTATTAATTCCTGTAATCTTTTCCACTTACTCATGTAATATACTATTTAAACTCCTAGTCAAACCTTTTGGTCTTTTTTGCTCTCTTGACTGAAAACCAAAAGAGCCATGTGTACACATTTGTACTGTCCAACGATTCAAATATCATACAAAAGTAGTTTGTAGTTTTAGTAGTTTGCACTTGTCCATTTGAGTGGACAATATAAGCTTCAAGACGATGCATTTATTACTCAAACACGAACACAACAGTGATTACATGCATGTGTTTTATTAGCCAGATGGAGGGTACATGCGTTTCCCATTATATGTTCATACCAGACACTGGTCCATGGGTTCCTAATGTGCTTTCCTCAGAATGAGCTAGTGTTGTTCTGTGGTTAAGTGAACTGCATGACTTCCGCTGTGAACCATGTGGTGAACGTTGTCTTTGTGCTTGTACACAAAGCTCTTAAAGTTTTAGTAGTCAGGAATGACATTGGGTATAATTTAGGTAGTCATAGAAGCCAGGGCCACTAACCAAGGACCTAACTTCAACCTGTTATCATTTTACGAATGTGAGTTTCTGCTTCAGTCCAACACCATTCTTATGAGATGTCCCCAGTGTTGTTTGTTTACTGGTTATTGTCATATTGTTATTGTGGGACTCCATTGGTTTGGTTATTAAAGGGAAACGTCTTGGAGAATGAGACCAAAGCTGTGTCTGAAATCATTCCCTGGTCACTAATTAGTCCAGTGGTTCCCAGTCTTTTTTCCTTGGAGCCCCCCTATGTTTATAAAAAAAAAAAAAAGTCGGGCCTCCAGCCCACACACACACACGGCTGAAGAATAAAATGATTCATTACAAATCTTTATTGGCAAAAATGAACATAAATTATAGCTTTTTTTTTCCCTTTTCATTTTGGCTCAATTCTTCTTTGACAGCTAAACAGTTAGTTAAAATCCAAATATTAGCTTGGCATATTTCTTTTATTATTCTGAGTACGGCTGGGCAGTTTGGCCAAAAATTTGTATCCTGTACGTATGTGTATAACACACACGCATAATATATACATGTGTGTTTCTTTATTTATTAGAGATTCACCAAATGCTTCGTTGAAGATGGCAGGGGCTGCTGGCTTGTGCCTGGCTCTGCGCTCTCGTTAGCTTTAGCCTCTTTGACTTTGTGTTTTGTCAAACTCGGCATATTCATTGGGGTGATGCTGTTTTAAGTTCGTTATTCTGATCATTTTCGGAGTTGTTCCCTCACGACTTATCGCCACGTATGCAATCCAAACAGCACGCTGTAAAAGTTTCCATGCCGGAGACATTTTTGTGTTCAAAATGGATATCAAGCTTATAGTAGTGTCCCTAAATCCATCAATCAGTAATGCGGTATTTAGGGAGACTATCTAGTTGACTAGCTAACTAGCACTCAAAACAGCCGACACGTATAATGCTTCCTTCCCGTCGAGTCAGCAAACTAAACATGTCTCTTAAACGAACCCTCGAATCCGTGTATATAGTATGTATATAATGAAGGCTTTAATTACTATAAGGGTTAGTTCACTCCACAAAATTGCACAAACCAGAATGCATAAATCAGTTGTCGAATGTAAACAGATTTTATTGTGCAATATTAAACGTTTAAAGACAGAGCTGAAAAGAGAGAGGTGCCCCATTTTGGCTGATACATTGTCGCTCCGGTAAGACGTACCATAGTTCTGTGAGTTAATCGTTACTCTGAATCGGTCTGCAGGGTTACTGCGTTCATAATGTGGTTCTTCTTCGCATCGCCGATCTCGCTTTATAATCCAGTTCTTTAATCTGATGGATGCTTTCCCAGCTGTCAACAGACTGCTGCTAGGCTGTGATGCCTGTTATGCTACTTGGCTAGTGAGCTTTACCCAGCATGCTGTTCAGTGATGTAGTTCTTCTCAGAACTCCGCAGCGCTTGTAGCGGCAAAATATTATATAATTTATTGCCTATTTGTTAGAGCAGTTTCTGCTATGGAGGTATCCTATCCACACGCATCCTTCCAAAAGAATACTAATGATTCATTGTGAGTGTAGCCTACTCTCTTTTGAGTGGAAATATCTTTTTAATGCATTTTATATACAGGTTTTTTTTCCCCCCGGGAGTGAAGTCGGAATCAAATTTCCCCATAAGAAGTAATGTACAATGACTTTTTTATGCTTATATTCGTAACTAATGACTCGAAAGCACTAAAAGCAAGTGTATTGCAATAAGAATAATCAATAAATACCTGAGTGGTACTGTGGTAGGGACTGGTAGCCTAGTGGTTAAGGTATTGGAATATACCAGAAGGTCCAGGGTTCAAATCCCACCTCTGCCAAGTTTCCACTGTTGGGTCCCTGAGCAAGACCCTTAACCCACAATTGCTTGGATTGTAAGACTATCAATTGTAAGTCGCTCTGGATAAGGGCATCTGCAAAAAAAAAAAAAAGAAAAAAGAGAAAATAAAGTGAAACTTTATAGCCACTGAGGCGAACGCTGTTTCGGCATCGGCAGCGTTACCCCTCCTGCCATGAAGTGGCATTAAAATGCATCAACCAACCAGCCAAACTAGCCATGTTCTGTAATTATCAGTAAATACGGAATACACCAAAGGCACCAAATAATTGGTATGCCAATCACTATTAAAAATCGCATTGTGGGATATCTCTGAAAGCAGAAAGGCATCGGATGTACACTAGAATCACTGTGTGTTTTATGGGTTGGAAGATAACCAGGTAATATGATTGTCCATTGGGAATTCGGACAACACTTCAAAATGGCACTCACCCTAAAGTGCATACTGTTCATGGAATAGGAACGCATTCCGACACCGTGTCCATTTAATAGCTCCGTGTGTTCTCCAGCGCTGAAGCCACCGTGCTGGCCCGGCTCCAGACGGCCCATGTGGACGGCAGGCTTAGATTCCTGGGTGCTGACACATTCTGTGCAGAGAGGGAGGGCGAGAACACTCGGCACACCAGTGACATGGCGTTTCAGTTTCATTTCTCTCATTTAACAGTTCACTAATGTCTTCTGGGTAGGAAAGATTGAGGCAGACAACAAAGCAGCAGTTTAAGATGCTGCTCTGGGAGTTTCTGTAAAGGTTAAACCGACACTTTCTATGCAAATCTCGCACTGTGTGGGGTTCGGTTTAATTGGGACAGTCTGGAATTCAGGATTGAGTTTTAAGGCTGAAACGTTAGAGTTCAGGAACAACAGATGCTTCTCATGCTTACATGAAGTCAGTGACCTTCAGTTATGGGAAGGCTTTGGTGTTGCTCAAGCCAACTAGCAGCTGGAAATGGCAGCTTGGCCTTAACATAATGTCTGGCATAAGAGGTGTTTTATCATTTTGTACACCAAATTAAAGCATTTCTTCCCTAGGATTTCATCTAGTCTAGTCTGACATTACCTTTTTTGTCCCAGATAAATTTGATGAAACAAATTCTCTTCATGTTTTTTGGTCCGTTTGTAATTGCAGTACTTTTTTGCAATACTGGAAGTGATCAATTGACCCTCATCATTTTTGTTGAGGCGAAACATCAGTGCATCATCAGTGCCACTGTTAATATTTATCTACAATTATGAGTTAACAGCAGAGACATGAGAAAGACTTGAGAAAGCATAAACAATGTCCATAACTCATGCAGTAATGCATCTAAACTAAATTAATTGTTTTCTTCTCACAGGGCCATAAGCAAGTGAACTTCACATCCACGCTTCTGCAGGTGACCATGTCCGAACAGCTGGATTTGCCAGTCCGACAAGCAGGTATGAACCCACAATGATTTACAAGCTCTCTCTGGCCTTCTAATAGCACATACCTTGTATTATTGGTAATATAAAGGCAGCGATGATGATTCTGTCTCCCTTTTTTATATAGCAAATTTATATTCTGGAGTACGTTTTTGATTTTAGACTAGGATTTAGTTTGAGCCTGTCCTGGGGCTGACAGGTTGGCTTGAAATAAATTTGTATGTTCTGTACAATTTCTGTGAAATTCAAATAAATTTGAATTTTAAATTTACAGGGGTACCTCAGTTCTTGTTGGTAATTCGTTCCAGAGGGCAAAAACACAAAACAAGGCAATTTTTTCCCATAAGGAATATTGTAAATTGAATTAATCCGTTCCAGACGCTCAATTAATCCACACTATAAGGCATTATATGCATTAATGGAGTTTTGTACAGGAGCTCCCTGATGTACCATGGGGATTTATTCAGGCAAAGCCATTATAAATTAAATGTAACATGAACTAATGAGTAATATAGTCTGTTCTCGCACAAAGCTTATTTTATAATTTAAAAAAATCATGTAATTTAGTGAGCAATGGATTGGCTCTAATAATGAATCTTATGACCCATGGAGACTTATTTGCACCAAGAATATAGTACTGTGGATGTAAAAGTACAGAAAAACATAAACACAGCAGAGGCTATTGTGAATCTGAGTCACTGACTCGTGAATCAAGTTTTGAGGCTTGACTCAAGTTTAAGCAAGTGCGCCGAGAACCGAGACATTTTTCTAGTAAAAATGCGTCAAGAACTGAATTCGACGAGCTCTGAGGTGGTCGAGAACCGAGGTACCACTGTACTTGATTGACTTTGCCAATGTAGGACCCACCACAGTTGCATTTTAAGCGCTGATCAGTCATTTTTTTTCAATAAAACTCCTGAACACGTAATAGTAAGCCAAATAAGCTGAATTCCTTGATAAGAATGGCTAAAGTGTCTAACTCTTCGAAGAAAGGAAGACCTTACTAAGTTATGCTCAGGCCAGTTGAGTGCTGTACAATAGGCTGGCACACGCTAGTGATTTGGGACTGCGAGTGGGGCTGATAAGGGGACACAGAGCTGCTGATTCATCAGCAGGAAGGATTACAGTCATCCGGATTCACCAGCATTTGTCGACACTCTGCTGTCCGATCCACGCCCGTCTAAAGCATCTCGGAAGCGTGTAGCGTGCAGGACGAGGGTCAGCTTATCCGAAGCCAATATCGCACGGGCTTTTTACATTTAGCACTGAGCGAGTAGAGCCACTGGAGCTTTTCCCCTGCAGCTGATTTCCACATGAAGGAGAGTCCAAACCGCAAGCTTGTTTCTGATGAATACATGAGTGTATTTGGCAGATTGCAGGGCGGGGGGTTGTAATGGATCCTAACCGTCTGTGTCGATGAATACAGTGCAGAGCCGTGTCTGAAAAGCACACCTGGCTGTGTTGTTGAATGAAAGCTCAGCGGCACTGATGCAGCCAGTCAGCTAGAACCCAACCTCTCAGGACACTAGGGCACATGTTTCTTCTCTTCTCTGGACATGTTGCCGTGCACTTAACTCTTTAAATTGTGCTAATGCCATTTTGAGCAAGGTTATACATTAGGGGGATCAGAAACATTTTTTCCTTTAGGCTGTTTGGTACAATGTAGAGCTAATGTATTGTGAAAATGTGATTGATTTAACTTTGCATGCGCTGGCATCCTCTGGAAACTCCAGTCTTGGCATTGAACTGCAGACACAGCAGTGACAGGCAGTGGCCAGAGACATGTAAACAGTGTCAAACTTCCCCATTCTAATAATTTGCATTTCTTCCTGTCAAGTGCAATATGCACTGTGCTATTTTGCAGCTATTAAGTGTGATTGTGACATTTGTCATAGGTGGACTCACATGATTGTGGCATTCTTTAGAATATTTATTTGGTATTTAGAACAAGGTGGGTCGAGTTTTGGCTTTTTTTTAGGCTGGGTCATGATCCATGATATAGTATTATTTTGCACGCCTGTTTTTAAGACTACTTTGCAATTGAATGCAGCAACCAAACAAACAGACATCGTATTGGACATACCAGGTTGACACATTCCTTTTGGGTGGAGGGTGAAGAACCGCCACAATGTGGAACCTGCCAAAGAACAGTCGCTATAAAACATTTACTCACTGAATGCCCCAGGTACCTCCTGGGAAAAACAAACTCTTGATGTCAGAGACAGTTCCTGAAATATTCAACCGAGACAAAGCAAGCAAACTATGGAAATTCCTAACTCTTACAAAACCAAGAGCCCATAGTTAAGGACCTGACAATAACATTACCTTTCCTGCCATGAAATAGCCGATGTGCTGAAGTGGCATTAAAATTCATCAACCAACCAAACAAACAAAAGAGAAGTGAAATAACAGGGCACTTAGGCAAGCAGGACTTTTTAGACAAGCCTTATTAACATGCACTTCAGCAAAATGTAAACACTTTCAAAAAGTAAATACATGGAGTATCACATTAAACAAACAAAAATCAGGTCATTTTGCTGGGTGAAATGGTTGGTAAAATGTCACAGCAACAATCTTCTTCTGTCAGTTATTTATTGGTTGGTTTGACACCGTTTCTAGCCCATAAGCACTTGCTGTGCTATCTGGCTTTCATTGTACATTTTGGGGTGCTTTCCTTTTCATTGAACAGCTTTGCGTATTATGCAAACAATTTTGGTTTGCGTCATTTCATATTATATTGTATGATTCAGAGCTGTTTGCTCCCAAGTGCACTCTCCATGCTATCTGGCTTTCAGTGTACACTTTGTGGTGCTTTCTTTTTACACCACTGAACAGCTTTTGTTTCCACCAGATGTGGCAGTTACCTGTCTTGTAAAATCCAAGCCAGGCCTTTACAACTGAATTTTTTTCAGTCTCTACTGCCTGTGTGTTGCCAAATAAACGTATTCCACTTTGGGATGCTATAGGCTTGTTTGGCTGTGTCAGGGAAAACGCAAGTAGGACTACCAAATAGTTGTCTGGATTTGCTTAAAATGGTCAATATGGGTCCATTGATTTGTGCCTAAAATGGCCCTGATACCAATTTTCAGATTGGGACAGTCCTGATCTTTAGTTGTACTTAAGCTTTTTATCGGCGTCCACCAATATTGGGGATGTCAGTATTAAAGTGAAACTGTGGGTTTATTTGTACCATCCTAAATCTGAGACTGATCTCACTGGAGCATGTGTGGCTAGTAATGTTTTTTGTACACCACTAAAGTTTTCGACACAGCCAAGTTATGGGTTATGAGGTTTTTTTTTTTAATGGCAAAATGAATATTGATGCCTAGCACGAGTATCACTTGTCTAATCTCTCTCGCTCGTGAAAGGATTGCACTCGGCTGACATTTTCCCTGTTCTGCTGGTGCACAAACTGAACTGAGTGTGAAGCAGCACTTATTAGTTATTTTATTACCTTTTTAATGTTATTTTTGACACTTGCGTTGTCATTACTTGACCTCTCATTCTCAACTCTCATTTGCCAGAGTATTAATTTCCTTCCACTCTCTCATTTCCATAGTTACATCCTATTTGAACCCCTCAAGCCTTTGTAATACTGTCTGATTTATCTGTTCTGGTCAAACGTTTTTCCTCTTGTGGTGTCGAACTCTGGTGCATTTTTTTAGTATGAAGCGATAATTTTTCGTCCACATTACTAATGAAATCGCCTTTCCTCGTGCAGGCGTAATCTATTTGAAAAACATGGTCACGCAGTACTGGAGCGAAGGCGACAACATGCGCAGCGAAGTGCCTGGCAGCAACATCCCTGAAGAGGATCGCCAGTTCATCCGAGACAATATAGTGGAGGCCATCATCCACTCCCCAGAGCGCATCAGGTAGAAGGTCCTCTATACCTATACTCACTTTAGAGAGGAATGGATTCTTCCTCACTTGCTTAACCCCACTCCTTACCGTCTACTCCAGAGTGCAACTGACCACCTGCATACACCACATGATCAAGCACGACTACCCAAACAAATGGACAGCCATCGTGGACAAGATCGGCTTCTACCTGCAGTCTGACAACAGTGCCGGCTGGCTGGGCATCCTGATGTGCCTCTACCAGCTGGTCAAGAACTACGAGTAAGGCTGCAGTAAGAATCGGACTAATTGGCGCAGCGCCATTGGTATTGGAGTCGCTGATTTAGCTTGTGCGTCGCAGGTACAAGAAACCCGAGGAGCGCCAGCCCCTGATCGCAGCCATGCAGATCTTCATGCCCATGCTGAAGGACCGCTTCATCCAGCTCCTGCCAGACCCCTCCAGTGACTCCGTGCTGGTGCAGAAACAGATCTTCAAGATCATTTACGCTCTCTTCCAGGTACTCTTGAGTTAGTGATCGGCTTTGGATGTATGCTTTTGGAGCACCAGATTAACCTTTGTTTGTTTTTCGTCCCTTCCATCCAGTATAACCTGCCCCTGGAGCTGATTAACAGGCAAAACCTGACTGAGTGGATGGAGATCCTGAAGACCGTGGTAGACCGGGATGTGCCTCCGGTAAGGATCTACATCTTGAGGCTTCCCAGGTTTTCTATGGAAGTATGTCCGGCTGTGGGTCGGCGGTGTGCGTGGTGCCAGTCTACGTTTAGCGCCGTCTCCAGTTTGTGTTTTACGGACTGCGGGACTGTGCTCACACCAGACCTGCAGCCACAGAGCCACTGGAGATCATAGTACTGGCCTAGTGACGTCTCTGACCTTCTACCACTGGCCAGCCTCCATTCTCTCCTACAAAACCTCGGAGTTGTAGCTTACAAATACTGTTTTACAGGGCGGGGTGATTAGTTGTAAATGAATCCGAACACATTCAGTACCTTTAACCAGTGTCATCTTTCCCATTTCAGTATTTACATTCAGTTAAATTTTTTATTTTTATTTTTTAATTCTATTATTTACCCACTATCCAAGCAGTACATTTACATTTATGGCATTTAGCAGACATCCTTCTCCAGAGCGACTTACAATAAATCCAGTTACAATCCATGGGTTAAGGGTCTTCCTCAAGGACCCAACAGTGGTGGCTTGGCAGAGGTTGGATTTGAACTCTAGACCTTCTGGTCTGTAGTCCAATATCTTAACCACTAGGCCCCACTATCCCCATAAAAACACTAACCGCCCTCCCATACCCAGTGTAGTCATGTGCCCCGTCCACTAAGCGAAATGGAAGCAACATGGAAGACAACTCAAACACCCAGCAGCTTATACCAAAGGAAAATGTCACGTCTGTCATATGGAAACATTTTGTCTTTAGAGAAAATGACATTGAACAAAAAGGAGTCAGATGTAAACAGTGAGAGAGGTTTCGGTGACCCACTGTAATGGCGCCAATCCCTCAACACATGGTGCACAATCACGCTAGCGCTACCAAACAGGAAGTGCATGGCTCAAAAGACTGACAAGCGACCCCTCAAAGCAGCCATCAGAAACCTAAGCACTTACAAACACTACACAGTGTGAAAAGGATTCAAGATGATTTGGCAAGCACTATAAGAAAGCCTGCGTGAATAATACCTAATATTCATTCTGAATCCCATTGACCACTGACCAATGCTTGTGTACTGATCTCCAGGAGACCCTGCAAGTGGATGAGGACGAGAGACCCGAGCTGCCCTGGTGGAAGTGTAAGAAATGGGCCCTCCACATCCTAGCCAGGCTGTTTGAGAGGTACATTGTGCCTTCTTAGAGGCTTACTGATGACTCATTGCTAAATTGCCAGCCCACGCTGAAACACTTTAAACACTGGGCTATTTTTGTATGTGTTTTGCCTGCCTGAAATAATTTCGAAGCGCTCTGCTTTGTCCCGTAGATATGGCAGCCCTGGCAACACCACCAAGGAGTACACTGAGTTTGCAGAATATTTCCTCAAGGGTTATGCTGTGGCTGCTCAGCAGGTAGGCAGTCGGAATGAACGCATGCGTCCCAAGTCGTTGGCTAATATACTGACGTTAATCTTGACCTCATGCGTGTCCTCACAGGTGCTGCTGAAGGTCTTGTATCAGTATAAAGAGAAGCAGTACGTAGCACCAAGGGTCCTACAGCAGACACTCAACTATATTAACCAGGGAATTGCCCATGCTATTACCTGGAAAAGCCTGAAGCCTCACGTCCAGGTAAGGGGGCATCGCATTCTGCATTTGTGCATGTTGGAGGATTCAGGATAGTGGTATTAGTCGGGGATCTCAGTTCCTACAAACACTTTTTCTTACATGCATACAGGCAAGCCCTATTTAACCTTCATCCTGTCAACATCCGTTCGCTTTAATGGGATTGTATTCGGGAAATAAATCTCTTAATTTCGGATGTCGCGCCTTTAAACACCTGGCCACCTCAATAGCCAATTAATACTGCAGATCAGAGGTGGGAGTTAAAGAGCAGAAGTCTGTCATTGACTCAAAAGCTCGCTAGAGACTGTTCTAACTTGGTTGCTGTGTTTACAGACTGTCGACTTTCCACTACTTATTTGTGCCAAGCTTTAAATGGTGTTTATGTGCCTGTCCTATTGTCAGTAGTACTCCTTTGTTTGGCCACACTACCTATATATTCTCTCTAACCTAGTGCTATATAAACTGGATCATACTCATTTGACTCTGTGGTACATCTGGCAGATCTTCCGTGTTGTTTGTAATGCTTTCTCAGTGCATTTTTGGCTTAAGCCAAAAATATCAGGTCCATTGTACCATACTGTTTGTGTTATGGCTTTCCCCTAGACTGGGTCGTAACAGTACATTACTGTATTATTGTGCATTTAACCGTTTGGTCTTTGGACGTGGTGACATTAGGGATGCTGTGTATTAGGGGTGGGTATTGGAAAGTACGTCACGATACATTGCGATACGATTTATATTGCGATGTTCCACAGTTTACTGAGCGGAGATTATAGTTTACACCCAATTGTTTTTTTTTTTTCCTTCAGAAAAATCTATATTGAGCTGAAAAATCCATGTAATATATCAGGAAAATGAATATTGCAACATATTGCTTTATCTTGCTTTTAGCACAGCCCTACTTCGTTCCACTAGTGTTTGAAGTGGTATTTGTGATGCATTTACTTCTCGTTTGTACAGTTTCCTTGTGAAAATACCCTTTATATTTACATTAGTTGCCTAAAAAGACTGTGGGAGAGCATTGTACTGCGTGATGTTTGGAAAATTTCAGTGTGGTTTCTGCTGAATGTGTATTATGGGCTTGCGATCGTCGATAAAGCAAGCCTGTTTTGGCTTCTCTGTGCAGTTTCAATTGGCTTTTTATGTCCTCGTGGGTTCACTCCGGGTGCTCCGGTTTCATCCCACATTCCAAAGACGTGTATTAGGCTAACTAGATTATCCTCGCGATGTTAAGTAAACAAACGAAGCAAAACAACCTTTAATAATCGTGACATAATATATTTGCCAGTTCGCCCACTCTTGCTTCAAAGTCTTTCTCTGCTTCTGAATGCAGGGCATCATTCAGGATGTGGTCTTCCCACTCATGTGCTACACAGACAGCGATGAGGAGCTTTGGCAGGAGGATCCATACGAATACATCCGCATGAAGTTTGGTAAGCGTCTTGTAAGACGGCTTCAGTTAACACACTTCGTGTTAAATAAACCTTTTCTCATATCGTCGTCTTGCCTTCTTTTTAGACGTGTTTGAGGACTTCATCTCGCCCACCATGGCTGCTCAGACTCTCCTTTTCACTGCCTGCAACAAAAGGAAAGAAGTGAGTGCTCCCAAAATGTCACTGTTGATTGATGGCAGCCTGTCGAAGTACCTGTTCAGCACGTATAGTGTCAATGTTGAGCAGATGTGACGCTGCCTGGAGAAAACATGGAAATGTTCTGCAGAACAACAGTACCGGCTGTGGGTCGGCGGTGTGCGTGGTGCCCGTCTACGTTTAGCGCCGTCTCCAGTTTGTGTTTTATGGACTGCGGGACTGTGCTCACACCAGACCTGCAGCCACAGAGCCACTGGAGATCATAGTACTGGCCTAGTGACGTCTCTGACCTTCTACCACTGGCCAGCCTCCATTCTCTCCAACAAAACCCTCAACAAGAGGGAACTGCAGTTTGTAGGCTTGTATATTAGAATCCTGCATGGTAGCCTTCAGTCAGTCTGTACTTTCGTTATGACAGTGTTCACACAATAGTGGGGAAAACCCCACAAAGTCGCGGGGCAAAGCTAACTCGTGGATAAACCGGTAATGCTGGATGTGCAGATGGAAACCGGTGCATGTTTTGTTGGCAAATGCCTTATTTGCCCGTCAGTTTTAGGTCTTGAACGTGTACAGAAGTGTTGAAAATGGGTCAAGAGTAGTAAATAAAGGAGGAAATTGTAAATTTTCTATTGTAGCGTCACCATTATATGACTGAAAACAGTTCATTTCTCAAGGATGAGAATTCAAAATAATGCATGCTTGTAGAAACAATAAAAAAGAGTATTTAGTCTGCTGTAATAAATTGAGTTTGAAATGCATATGGGAGCGTGACGCATGATGGTGCATTACATCCCTATATTCTTTAAGGCAGTCTAGAATTTTACTCCAGTAGTCCCTAGTAAATGACAGAACATTCACTCTGGTCTTGGTCTCATCGGACTGTCTGCCTTTCAGGTGCTGCAGAAGACGATGGGCTTCTGCTATCAGATCCTCACCGAGCCCGCCTCGGACCCTCGCAAGAAGGACGGCGCCCTTCACATGATCGGCTCCCTGGCTGAGATTTTGCTCAAGGTGCGAAGAATCGATTTAGGTCTGAATGTAAACCGTTTTGTAGTGTGGTTCAGAATGACCACGTCTGATACTCTGGGTTTTCCCTTGCAGAAAAAGGTCTACAAAGATCAGATGGAGTTCATGCTGCAGAACCACGTGTTTCCTCTTTTCCGCAGTGAGCTGGGCTACATGAGAGCAAGGGTAAGCGAAACCAAAAACTAGATGTCTCATGATTAAATACGCAAGTTTGGTACGCATGAAACTCCGTAATCACACATCCTATTTAAGTGAAAAGTTCTCCATTAAGCACTACACAGCCCTTCAGGTAAAACGAAAATTGCAACAGAATGCGTTTTACTTTTATTAACAACTCCATAAAGTTATCATTCTTTATTTTGGTTGCTCGGTATTATGTTTCATTGCGACTTCTGAGGCATCAACGGCACCAGAACGATGGTTTCTAAAAATGCAAAATATTGGTTTTATTAGCTGCTTCTGTAAGAGACATGCAGGCTGTTTCTTGTATACCATGTGACTGAGAATCTGCTGTCTGACAGTAATGAGTAAGGCATGTAAAAAGCATTTCTGTGCCCTCTTTGGTGTGTAGGGAATCATTTCTGCATATAACTGTAACTACAGGTTAGGGACTCTGGTGGCCTAGTAATTAAGGTACTGGGGTTCCCAGAATCCCAGCTCTTCCACTGTTGGGTCCTTGAGCAAGATACTTGTATTGTAAGTTGCTCTAGATAAGTACTTTGGGGCAGTGGTGGCCTAGGGACTATGGTCCAGAGTTCAAGTTCCACATCTGCCAAGATGCCACTGTTGGGTCCTTGAGCAAGGCTCTTAACCCACAATTGCTTGAATTGTATTAATTGTAAGTCATTCTGGATACCCTGGGACAGTGGTGGCCCAGCGGTTATGGTACTGAACTGTGGACCAGCTGTTCTGAGGTTCAAATCCCACCTCTTCCAAGATGCCACTGTTGGGTCCTTGAGCAAGACCCTTAACCCTCTTTGTCTAAGAGCGTTGGCAAAATGAGTAAATGTAAAAACGTCTGTATAGGTCCCTCACAGGGTTTAGTGATGACAATCCAAGCAAGGACCTTAACCTGCTATTGCTTGGATTGTACTTTGTAAACTTGTATCACCTTGAAGTTGCTCTGCGTAAGGGTATCTTTTAAATGATTAAATATAAATGTGAACTGGGACCACCCCTGGACTTGGAGCCAGTCCGTTGCAGGGAACGTGCACTCATGCACTGCCTCACACAGGGACGCTTTTGAGACCAAAAGAATGTGTGTGGAATATGGGCAGTATATGAATATGAAATATTAATGCAGATACATGGAGAACATGCAAACTCCACACAGGTAGGGCCCGGACACGAACCCAATTTGGAGCTGGGAGGCAATAGGACCAATAACTCACTGTGCCAGAATGTCAGCACCGCTACCTTTATGTCAATCTTTAATCTGTGTTTTTTCTCATCAGGCCTGTTGGGTCCTGCACTACTTCTGTGAGGTCAAGTTTAAGAGCGACCAGAACCTGCAGTCAGCCCTGGAGCTGACTCGCCTCTGCCTCATCAATGACAGCGAGATGCCAGTCAAAGTGGAGGCGGCTATCGCCCTGCAGGTCCTCATCAGCAATCAAGAGAAAGGTAGGCGGCCATGTACACCTGAGCGTCACCCTTTCAAGATGTTGCTTTATTGCTCATTGTTCTCTATCCCTCTGCAGCCAAAGAGTACATCACTCCCTTCATCCGGCCCGTGATGCAGGCTCTTCTCCACATCGTGCGCGAGACTGAGAACGACGACCTCACCAACGTCATCCAGAAGATGATCTGCGAGTACAGCGAGGAGGTGACTCCCATCGCCGTGGAGATGACCCAGCATCTGGTAAGACGCTCATCCTGACGGTTTAGTCACCTGTTATGTAGGAGCCATTTCTGAAAGCGGGATCGAAGAGAAGATGAAACCATGTTTAATCATGTTGATCTTCCTCTCCCAGGCTATGACCTTCAACCAGGTGATCCAGACCGGCCCTGATGAGGAGGGTGGTGACGACAAGGCGGTGACCGCCATGGGCATCTTGAACACCATCGACACACTGCTCAGCGTGGTCGAGGATCATAAAGAGGTCAGTGCAGCCGCACGCCCACATGCTAGGTGGATCGCTTAAAGCAGATCAGACTGGTTCGAGCTCTATCCATTCACTCATCGCTGTGTCATGGAGATGACTTATTTCCTGCCACCCACAGGTTCCCTGGAACACACTGCTGTCTAAATCTCTTTATTCTGACTCGGAGGCAGAAAATAGGTTTTAGAACTCTAGCTGGTAGAGGGAGAAAGCTGTCACATTGAAATGCGTGTGAATGTTTAAACCTGCCACTGTGTGTTTATCAAATTCTGCTGTTTCTTTGTCTACAACCACGTACCCGTTTGTGGCTCTACCTGTCTGCGACTCTCTCCCCTGTCTCTCTGTGCCCCCTCGCCCTTTTTTGCATACCGTCTGTCTGTAACTCTCATCCTGTCTCTGTGGCCCTTTTCGCACCGTCTCTGTCTGTGGCTCTTGCCTCCTGTCTCTCTGTCTGTGGTTCCTCCAGTCTCTCTGTCCGTCTGTCTTTGTGCCTCTCCCCCCCTGTCTTTTTGTGCCTCTCCCCCACCTGTCTGTCTGTGGTTCCTCCAGTCTCTCCGTCTGTGACTCTCACCCCATCTCCCTGTCTTTCTATGGCTTTCACCCCTGCCTGTCTGTCTCTCTCGCGCCTGCCTGTCTGTCTCTCTCTCTCTCTCGCGCGCCTGTCTGTCTGTCTGTCTCTCTCTCTCTCACGCGACAGTCTGTCTCTCTCGCGCCAGTCTGTCTGTCTGTCTCTCTCTCTCGCGCGCCAGTCTGTCTGTCTCTCTCTCTCGCGACTCTCTCTCTCTCTCTCGCGACAGTCTCTGGCTCGCGCTCTCTCTCGCTCTCTCTCGCGACAGTTTCGCGACAGTCTCTGGCTCTCTCTCGCGACAGTCTCTGGCTCTCTCTCTCTCGACAGACTGTCTCTCTCTCTCTCTCTCTCTCTCTCTCTCTCTCTCTCTCTCTGTGTCTCTCGACAGACTGTGTCTCTCTCTCTCTCTCTCTCTCGACAGACTGTCTCACTGTCTGTCTCTCTCTCTCTCTCTCTCTCTCTCTCTCTCTCTCGCGACAGTCTGTCTGTCTCTCTATCTCTCTCTCTATCTCTCAGCCATGCACCTCGCTGTCCGTCTGTTTCTCTTGTCCACTACCCGTCTCTCTGTCTGGGACTCTTGACCCCCCTCCACCTCCCACCCACCCTGTCTGTCTAGTTGTCCCTTTCTCCATCTATCTCTGTCTGACTCTCCCTTTCTGTCTGTATCTGTCTTGCTTAAATGTATTCAGAAGTTTAAATGACATGTACACACTGTTTTCCATCAGTCTTTTAGGAGAGAGCAGTCTTTTTTTTTTTTTTTTTTTTTTTTTAAGAGAACTGGAGCTTTTTTTTTTTTTTTTTTTTTTTTTTTTCTTTTCATTTGACAGTTCAGTTGAATGTGATCCTAGTTGCTTAATTAGTTGACTTGTTTTTCAGATCACACAGCAGTTGGAAGGAATCTGTCTGCAGGTGATCGGCACAGTGCTGCAGCAGCACGTCCTCGGTGAGTGTAGCCTTTGTTCAGTACAGCACTCTTCCTCAGGATAGACGTTAAGCCTGATAGTATGGTGACTCGTTTTGTGTTCGGTACTTCTTGTACAGAGTTCTATGAAGAGATCCTGTCACTGGCCCACAGTCTGACTTGTCAGCAGGTGTCACCACAGATGTGGCAGCTTCTGCCACTGGTTTATGAGGTCTTCCAACAAGATGGATTTGACTATTTCACAGGTACATATATTTATGTATTCTAAAGTAGCATTGACGAACCCATGTCTGGCTTTTTAGATGTGAACGACACTAAGTACGCTAAATGCTTTCTGTTGCAGACATGATGCCCCTCCTCCACAACTACATTACCGTTGACACTGACATGCTTCTGTCAGACACAAAGTACCTTGAAATCATCTACAGCATGTGCAAAAAGGTAAGCTCACTCAGTGTGTGCCAATTACCCATGCGTTTAGAGGCGAGTTACAAACTGTGTTCTCTCTACAGGTTTTGACAGGCGACCCAGGAGAGGACCCAGAGTGCCACGCTGCCAAGCTTCTGGAAGTCGTCATTCTGCAGTGCAAAGACCGCGGCATTGACCAGGTACCTTGAGCTAATCCGCTTACATTAAAGCAGAACAAACTAGACGGGAGGCTTCTAATAGGGCTGGGTGAAATATCGAATGTAATCGGTGTATTGCTACTTGATCAGTGTAGAATATTAAATGTGTGCGACTGAATAGCCCAATAATAATATACACCGTTGCACATTTGAATGCAGTGGGACCTCGGTTCTCGTCATTAGTTTGTTCCAGAAGGTACCGAAAACAGTGCTGAACAAATTTTTTTCCCTAAGGAATAATGTATATTAAATAAAATCCGTTCCAGACCCCCCAGAAAATCCACACTGTATAAGGCATTGTGTATAAGGCATTTAGATGCTCCCTGATTTATGATTGAAATACATTCCATTAAATTCATAATGAACTGATGAGTTTAATGTATTAAACATTAACACTTACATTAACCTATAGACAAAATCATTAACACAAAGCTCATTTTATAATAGTGTCAAAATCTCACAATGTAGTGAGTAATGGATTGAAAGTGAAAAAGCAAAACACTTACTCTCTTGGTGAACTCTGGTCGCTAGCGTAGCTGCCAAGCAACCTGCAGTGGTTAAGATATTTTAAGGAAGGTTAAAGCCATTGCCGCAAAAGGTAGCAGTACCACAAATGTGTGGTCATACTAGTGTCAAAGGGTTAAACAAAGCGTTCAAGTACTCAAATGTTGGAGGATCATTTAAAGGACGCATCGGTTTCTAATGTGCTTGTTAACTTGTTTTCTCAGGTGGTTCCACTGTTTGTAACCACGGCTCTAGAGCGCTTGACGCGGGAAGTGAAGACCAGCGAGCTGAGGACCATGTGTCTGCAGGTGGCCATCGCGGCGCTCTACTACAACCCCGCTTTGTTGCTCAACACGCTGGAGAACCTGCGCTTCCCTAACAACACTGAACCCATCACCAACCACTTCATCTCCCAGTGGCTTAAAGACATCGACTGCTTCCTTGGGTACCACCATCCTCACTTAAACTAGACAACAGTTATTCCTAGTATAGTTTTAAGTAGGCCTGGGCTGATGGTTGATATTGTGTATCGTGAATACAGGTCCCCTAGATGCGAACCTTCGACTAACGAACTTTCAAAGATGTAAACGTGTGTGCAATATATTGAAAATGATTGAAATAAGTTGCAAAATTAAAAACTGTTGCATGGTAGGTTAGTTCATATCTCTGGCGCTTAATGGAGGCCAGCGGAACATTGTTGTTTACTCAATCTGTCATATTCGGGTTTTATCAGTAAGTGTTTGTGTTACTGACTATCATAGTTGGGCAGAAAGCGGGAGATGAACACTAGAAGCCGGTACAGAGCAGAGTTTTATTAAGAAACGGAAAAACAGTGGAGAACTGAGTGCAACAATGAAACCATGACCCGCGCATAGAGTCCACAAACGGTCCAAAACACAGCAAACAGGAATGACATGATGCATGCAAGAAGCAAAACGTACTCAGTTTGCGCTGATCAAAGCAAATGCAGGGTTTAAATAACTAATGAGACCAACTAATTTTTGTCTTGAAAGGAAAGACGCATGCATTTAGGCTATTATACCCGATCAACTTTATACCCGTGTTTAGGGCCTAAATTCATGTTATCTTTGCAGGCTGCATGACAGAAAGATGTGTGTGTTAGGCCTGTGTGCTCTGATCAACCTCGATCAGAGACCCCAAGCTGTCAATCAAGTAGCTGGTCAGCTCCTTCCTGCTGCCATCCTCCTGTTTAAAGGCCTGAAGAGGGCCTACGCTTGTAGGGCAGAGCATGAGAACGAGGAGGATGAGGATGAGGAAGACGGTGAGGAAGAGGATGATAATGGTAAGTTGGTTAACACAAGTTACATTTTATTTTTTTAATGCTGCACCCAGTTTTTGTGCTGCTAGTGCACTTCATTATTATATGGTGTATATGCATTTGTGCTCTACAGCATTTGAAACAATGTTTAACAAACAGCCATTTTCATTGTTTGTGAAGTAGAGTACTGGTTTTTAAAAGCACAAGTTTGGTGTTAAATTGTACTCATGATATTCTTTAGCTGAGCTTGGAAGCGACGAGGATGACATCGACGAGGAAGGCCAGGAATACCTTGAAATGCTTGCCAAGCAAGCAGGAGAAGATGGTGATGATGAGGACTGGGAGGAAGATGATGCAGAAGAGACCGCGTTAGAGGGCTATACCACTATTGTCGACGACGAGGACAACCCTGTTGACGAGTACCAGATCTTCAAAGCCATATTACAGAGTAAGGACCGTTTGTTTACTATTACATGCCGCAGTAGTCATTTATACCGCTAGATGGTGCTAATGGACAAAGTGAGCCAGCTTTTAGTCCAGGCGCGTTTGGCTTTCCCTAGCGTCCAAACTGTGTAAAATCAATTACCGTAATATATTAACAAAACGACATTTTTTTTTGGAAGAATCCTTTTCACATCTGGTGTTTTGTCTTGTAGATCTCCAGTCACGTGATCCCACATGGTACCAGGCGCTCACACAGGCTCTGGATGAAGAGCAGGGTAAACAGCTTCAGGACATCGGCACACTGGCAGATCAGAGACGAGCAGCACATGGTATGCCCGAAGAGGTTTTTTTAAATAAAATATTAATGCTTAACAATGTAATTATAAATGAAATGTCCTGGTTCCCCATGCTGATTAGCTGCTCTGTATTTGTGTCCTTCAGAATCAAAGATGATCGAGAAGCATGGCGGATACAAGTTCACGGCTCCAGTGGTGCCATCCACTTTCAACTTTGGCGGCAGTGCCCCGGGAATGAATTGAGTCCACGTTTTCTCCCCTTTCTTACCCTGTGACTGATTGTAGTGAAGTGAAAACGCTTGTGTTGTCCCTCAAGTAGTGGTTCTGGAACTGGTTCTTCTCACTCACTCTTCAATCTGACTATCAAACCAGACAGCACCAGAAGACGTGGGAAGGCAACCAATGGCTGGGAAAAACAAACCGAGATCTTGAACGCGAAACAAAAAGAAGCTCTGAACAATGTCATATGGAATCCCAAATCAAGAACGATACCATGATGGCAGCTGTTCCTTCCCACTTATATGCATAGGGGCTATAAATAATAGAAATCAACGGTGGGACTGAATCTCCAATCATTTTCACTGTTCTGGAAAAAAGGCCTGTATAAGATTATACCTCTGGCAAATAGTGTGTCCACTTTTTCTGCAGAAATGGAAAGGATTCTCATGTTGTTGTATATACGCGTAAAGGCTCTTAATGTTTAAGCAGCCTGGACAACCAACCAGAGGCATTTGTAAGGTGACAAAAGTGTATTCAAATGTAGCATATTGGATACTTGTCATAGCACTATGTAATGCCTGAAATCTGTAAATGAGTTACTAGCACTTTCATATTGTTCAGGTCTCATAGTCTTCTGTATCAAACTACGATTTTTTTAAGGAAAAAAAAACTCAATCGAAGCTATTTAAAGCAGTACCTGTAACTTTGTTACTCGGCAGCCGACTTGTCCCATGAAGCCTGGTTGTCGGATGTATTTCTCTTCGGTGGAGGTGCAGTCCTTTACTGCTTGAAAATGCTCCAAAAAAAACGCTGAAAGCTCTTATTTGGTCCAGACGCAGGACATTACGTTGAGAGCACTGAAAGGTTTGAATAACTAATTGGCGCATGTACAAACTGGGCTGGATTGTGAAGGTCTCGAGCATTTGAGGTTGATGTGGATGAACCATCTATATATAACATTAAAAAGAAAAATGACTTCATCGATGTCTTGTGTCCAACTCGCTTAATGTCGTTTTTATAGCATGTATGATGTTTTAAGTAGGGAACTGCCAATCACGATAGAACAGCTCTGTGGCTGTTACCAACTTCTCTGCTATGACAAGTGCTGATCAAAAACACTGCATGGTGAGTGTTGCCAATAAACCCGCATCTTAACTGGGGATATAATAAAGTGCCTGATGAGTGGGGTTGGGTATCGTTTGCATTTGATCGATTCCAGTTCTTAACTCAAAAGTAATTATATTTACCTTAAGCATTTTGCTTCCCAGTTAAACCTGGTACAGTAGAAGTAAAAATGGCTTAGTGTAATAAAAGCAGTGACCTAGGAACACCAAACTTCTCTCACCTACTACTGGTGATAAGTCATATCTACTGCTGAAATGACGAACATGGGGTCCAAAAGGAATAATCACTTTTTTACTCTATGCGTTTTAGTTATAGGTTTAAATGGGTAGTAAAAACCTTAACGTAAAAATGATTACTTTCCCTTTGGATCAGAGATTCGTCAATTTAGCAGTACAGAGAACTGTACTTATAGCCAGTAGTAACTGAGAGAAAGTTGGTGTTCCTAGGTAATTACTTGAGATTAAACCACATTAAGCTTCGTTCACGTTAAGAGTTTGAAACTCCGAGCTAGCGCAGCATTTGAGCTAGGCCCCGGTAAACTGCTGAAGTTCAGTATCATGCTGGTGCCTTGTGCCTTGTTGGAGGTGCAACCTCCTTTAAAGCAGATATACTTTCTACACCTACTGCATACAGACTTTAATTTCTCTCAAAGTGGAGCCAAGCTTTTGAGCATCCATTTTCCGCTAATACTCCGGCACAGCGTAGCAAAATAAAACCGGGTGATCATGTGACGCTGCTGGCCTGGCAGATAGACGTATTTATGAACTAATCGCAGCTATATAATTGAAGAATAAAATGATTATGTATGAACCAATATGGGGAATCGTAATTCCATTTTTTAACGGATACCCAGTTCTGGGAATTTTGGAAGCCGATTTTCGATACCCAACACCACTGATGAGGGAAATTATATTCAATCTATTCGTAGCACTAGCAGGAACATCCTTTATTGGCCAGCCTATGGTTCAATGTTGTCAACATACCCAAATTAATAAATAAAAAATGCTGCAACGCTAATGTACTTCTGAACTTGGTTTAACTTTTTTTTTTTTTAACCATTTCCCTATTCAGACTGCCATACATCTACAACTATATTTCAAACGCCTATGCATATACACTTACCGGTTACTTTACTAGGTAGCCACCTTGTCAGTACTGGTTTGGACCCCTTTTACGTTCAGAACTGCCTTAATTCTTCATGGCACTGGTATTAAAGGGTTAAGAACTGTTTTGCTTCTATTGATGGAAATACATGCATGTAAAACACAAACACCACAGTGGGTTGCAAGTTTAATGGTTATTATTATACATTTAGGTGTAATATATCAGAACTCATACAAAAAGGGCGAAACGGTGATAGTCTACACACTACATAAATACATATATAATAAAGCTGCACAATTGCTGATACTGTTTTATACGAACACGCATGTCAAGCTGTTAAATGTACTTCTAGTATTTTGTACGTGGGTATAAACACTAGCATTTTCACGTCACATTGAACTTTTAAGATGAATTATGAAACCATGGAAGGTTTGCTTGAGGTTCCCGAATTGCTCGGTTTAACATCGTCACACAACTGCTTCTTCTTTACTTTGATTCCCAGGAGGCTACAGAGCTTCATCAGCATTAGATCCACAATTTCTTCCTCTTCAGAAGGCTGCAAACAAGAAAACACTTTCTAGTGGTCGACTGTTGTGGGTTTTATTAATGCTGATGATGATATATATAATGCTGAAATTTTTGCAACTGATACAAAGAATAAATGAGACACAGAACTGCTGAACTTAACATATTTAAGCTATAAATGCGCTGTGTTTGCACGCTCTCTTTTTTTTGAATACATAAGTTTTATAGTGTAACATTTACTTCCAGATAAAAGCAACTTCTTTCTTGGGATGGGGGGGGGGTGATCATATGTAGATACTTGTAAAAAGTACTTAATAATCCAATCTGATTTCTGCAGTTATCTGATTATTCAAGTGGTCATGAATACCGCATACACTGATCTAGAAGTCTGATAAAGACAGCTGGATTTGACCTCAGTAATCTGATTACTCGTAGCATATGTACTATTTGGTGTTTTCGGTCTGCACATGTGTGCGTGCCTTCTATCATGGTTGCCAGGTCCATGTATTCTAAAAACCTGGCCGCCTTTTTCCTCATTTTCTATTGATTTTATCAGGTTTTTTCTCGCTGGATCTGGCAACCCTGGAATTAAACTTGCCACGGAATTAAAGGTAGCGACGCGGCTATCGAACACTTTGTGGAGACTGCTGAAACGCAGTGTACAGTGGAGAAAATGATGAATTTGATTATTTAATATTAAAGTTTGAAGTTTATGTCACATTTCTATGAGGTTATTGGCTGGTTGCAAAGTAGAAATCCAATTATTGCCCGAGTCATGTAAACCCAGAGGTTTCCCATTATCTGATTACTCAAGAGCATATACCTGTTGATTGGATTACTGACAAAATCTGATTTTCTGCAGTTATCAGATTATTAAGTGCATGTAAACACACCTGTTAGAGTAGTGCACATGGTATCAGCAACATTTAGTTTGTAGTCCCAGTTAAGTTGTAATGCTGGAACCAAAGTATTCACCTTCTCATTAATGGCACCACCCTGTTCTCTCAGCTTCAATATGCGCACTAGTGAAATGGCTGTACCTTATGCTGTAGCTGTTCCTCAGAAAATGCCACGAGGATGACCGATATGAAGAGGTTGAGCACCACGAACGTCATGAAGATGATGCAGGAACCGATCACAAAGGCTCCCAGAACAGGATTGTAATTCAAGACCTGGGTGTTGGAAGAGACTGGTTGTCAAGAGGCTGCTTGTTAGAAAAGAACGTTTCTATTGTGATCGTAATGTTGTATCGCATGTAACGTACTTCTTCGTAGTTGAAGATCCCCAGTTGTAAGCTGACTATGGTCTGGGCCGCATGTAGAAGAGTGTGGTATGAGTAAAGCTTCCAACCATACATCAAATTACACTGCAGGAGGACAAATCAGAAGGGAAACATCGTCACAACGGGGTTTTAAAGGATCCCTGGACTTTCCAGTCATTTTAACATAGCTTCTCCTGGTCAAGGTCACAGCTGGGTCCGGACAAGCATGTACCCTCAATGGGGTGCCAGTCTATCAAATGGCTGTGTAGAGGCCACTGTTATAGCACCAGGGGCTGATGACTCTGTCCAGTCTCCTTCTCATGGATAACTAGTAAATTGCTAGTCCACCACCGCAAGGACCCAGGTTCAGGTCCCAATGTTGTCTTCGGGTTGGGTTGGGCTTCAATCTCGCCCTTGCACAGTGTGTTCTAAAGGGATAGGTGCCAAAGCCCCATAACCCTGACCAGGGAAATTAGGCCAAGATAAACATGATTTTATGCCAACCAGCAGGTGTCATTACCTCTAACATTTTAAATATCGGCTGTAATTGATAGACTAAAATTGTGCAAATGGTACCCCACGACTACCAGAGGCTTCATTTCTGAAAATCAGTTCTCTTCCAGTCTCAGTTTTTAACTCACCAGTCCTTCAAACTTGTCCAAACTCGAACAAGAAACGATTTTTGTTACTTCAGCCAGTCAGTATCATTTCAATTCAGGTGAATTTCAATATGTTTCGTAAGAATAAGATGAAACTTATTCGACTTATTAATTCGTCTTAACCTAACACTTGAGTTAAGTAAGTTAATCACCTTAATAATAAGGATAACAACCTTATCTGACCACGGATGTGTATGTGAATGGACATTATGCAGCACATACCTGTAGTAGATCCGATTAATAGTAGTAGATTCTCTATTTTATTGTTGTCTTCATAACATTGTGTTGTCTTCCATTTATTAGTCAATATATTATTATATTTTATTTATTATATTACCTTTGAATATGTTTTCTCATTTAATTTTTAGATTTAGCTTTTAATTCTTACACATAACATATAGGCTGCCCAAGGAGGTAGAGTCCCTTTTTGAATACTGGTCCTCACAAGCTTTCTTCCTCATCACATTTAGGGCTTTTTTCTTGCCACTGTTACACTAGACTTGCTCAGTTAGGGTTATGGGCCTGGATGGTTGTAAATCTGCTTTGAGACAATGTTCTGTTGTAAAAAGCGCAATATAAATCATTTTAACCTGACTTGATTGAACATATCTAATATAACCCCACAATGTTTACAGTACATTTACATTTACAGCATTTAGCAGACACCCTTATCCAGAGCGACTTACAATTGATTCTTTCTTACAATCCAAGCAATTGTGGGTTAAGGGCCTTGCTCAAGGACCCAACAGTGGCAGCTTGGCAGAGGTGGGATTTGAACCCTGGACCTTGTGCTCCATAGTCCAACACCTTACCCGCTAGGCTACCACAGTCCAGTCCACAGTACCACAGTACTAGGATTGAGAAATTTAGTACGATTCCACCGATTCAATTAAATTCCATATTTCTCACAGCAATGGAGTAGGCCAAGAACATGATGGTCATAACCACGATGAAGCCAGAGATGTCGTTCCATGCCCGTTGCAAGGTGGCGGTGATCATGTGCAGTTTGGGGTTGAGACGCAGCAGGTGCCACAGTTTGACTGTCGCCAGCAAAACCAGGAACGCTATAAGGTATCCAAGGACTCCATCTGCTCTGGCAGTTTCATGGAAACTAGCATGTCTGACAGAGAAGCAAATGTTACTGATGTAAATGCACAAGCAAGTGTGCCTGCCAATCTACTTCCATTAGCAGGATCATAGCATTCATGAGTCAGAATAGCACAAACGTAGGATATGACTAAGCATTTATTTACTGGTCACTCACTGATCTTTGTGGTTGTGATAGTACTCAATGTCGCGGTTGCCCAGTAGTGTCCTCTTGACAAAAACGCACAGTGCGCTCCAGCTTAAAATAATGATGGCTAGCTCTAGAAGATTCCACTTGTTCTTGCAGTAGTTCCATTTCTGCTCCCTCATAAGTTTGCCCTGTAAAAAGATTGAATCAACTTGTATGATATAGGAGCATTTATAATGATGACAGCAGGGGCGTCATCAGATCCCCATTGTGGCCCAATAAAATCATGTCGCTAAAAAGTCCTTTATCCTGGATTGCTGAGAAGAACTACAGGACACACCACTAAACTTCACTACAGGCACTACATTTCCCATAATGCCCCTACATCTTTCCAAAATCTTGAGCAGGTAATCGTTTCAGTCAATTATTTTTTTCCCATGGATTAATAAACATCCGCAAATTCTTAAAAGAAAGTCAGCCACGCCGCAAGGTAATGATAGCTCATAGCCTGGACCATAAGAGCCCATGTCTTTCACCTCCCAAGTGCTGTGATTAGATGCCACAGCATTCAAATATGCTTTCATATCACCGCAGGGACATTACAACAGGACAACAGCAGCCAATATCAGCCATTTGGAGGTGGCGACAAAGATGGTGGATGGTGTGTGATTGTGCTTGCCGTAAAGAAATAAACTGGGATTTACAGAAGCCCTCACTGACCTACAGACCATCTCGCTTACTGGAGGGATCAGCACATGGTGGGGAACATCGACAGGAATTGGCAATCACCAATTGAGGAGGTGAAAAAAAATTTACTGACCTGTTGAAACATGTAATAAAGAATGAAGAGGAAATAGATGGCCTCAGATGCCATGACGAAAATGTGAAAACCACCGGTGGACTGATAAAGACGGACGCTCTGTAGGTCGCTCCGATACTGGAATGCTCCTGTGAAGAAGAAAACCGCTCGGACTTACTGGCCCTTGTTTAAACAGAAGAAACTCCAAAAGCAGAGAGAAAATAAAATACATCTCACCCACTGCCGTGGTCTCAAACATCAGCGTGACGATACAGAAGAGGTTGACGTTGGCATTGTACACTGTGAATTCCACAAAGATAGCCCGGGTGTGCGGGTCCAGCCAGGTGTTGTCAAAAAGGTACTGAAGCAAACTGTGGGACGAGGACATTGAATGCAAGTGATTTAAGAAAGTTTTTAACAAACTTTCTAACATACGTCCTCAAGTTAAATCAGTAGAGAGTGATGAAGCAAGTACAACAAGGAGACCTAAAGTACACGACACATTTTAGAAAGCATCCTAATATTATAAGTCTATTTTAATGACAACATTAAGTTATTTAATGTCAATTCTGACCACATCTGGAAATGTAGAGCAACCCAACATAAAGCAGGTCCATAGTACATAGTCATAATATACAATAAAAAACTATGGTGTTGATAGCATAAGGTGACCGTTAATCCCATCTACACTGCTGGACCATATCAGGATTCCATTCAGGATTATATTCAGTTCACTATTCTAATCAGTATGACAAACCAGAAAAAAACTAGTCCAGACCTGAATATTATAGAGGTTGTATGAGATCACCTGGACAGAGAAAGAAATAAAAGACAGCCTAAACCTAAAGAAGAACTCTGGTAAGTGCTGAATGAACCCTAATATACCAAAAGATTACTTCAGAAAACTTCTGGGTAGTCTTCATAAAAAGAGTTCAAGATGTCCAAGGGAGGTCACTCTAAATAATGATACTTTTATCTGTAGAAGCTCTTTTGTTTTTACACGCCATGCATTTACATATGAACAGTTGACTAATAGCCCCCTGATGCTTCAGAAGGAGGTTTTTTTTTCAGAATCTAAAACAGTTAGCCATTCCAGTGTTAAATTAAAATATACAATCAAGGACTTTTAGAGTATAGGAAACAAAATTGCTGAGGGTGGTAATCAATTTCTACCTTATATAGCATTTGCTCATTGCTGTGAGACTGCATAAACGCATGAAATGTGGAACCAACATGCCTGATACACGAGAGAACAGCTTGCACATGCTGTTTCTTATAAAAGTACACAATGCAACAAGGATTTTGTATTACAAATAGCATTCTGGTGTTTGTTTTTTTGTGTTCTGAACCTAACGCTTCACCAAACAATTGGTAGGGTAAACACAAAAAATGTTCTCCACTCCAAGCAATCATAAATACTACTCGCTACTCCTCATCACAATACATTGGGCTTATAGATACCTGTATGCATTTTCCTTAGTAGTACCCAGGTCCACTACAAAGCCTCCACCTCTGTAGAGAGCCACATCACCCCAGATCACGTCTGCTCTGAGTCTGGACTGGGTTTGGTATCGCCATGGTATCAGAAGAGTTTTAGACACATTTCCATCTTCAAAACGGTTCCAACCTGGACTGTAAGAGCCCATGTCCTCCGCCTCCCAAGAGTATGGAGCGCGGCAATCAGGGACAGAGCTGCGCATGGAGTTTGCAGTCCTGCAGGAGTCCTTGTGTACTCTGACCTGACGGACACGAGCATTGCCTACGAGCTTCGAGTTTCCATCTGTGATGAAACCTGAGTGACCAAAACACATCACGATGAAGTCTGGTCACGCTGGACACTTAGATACCACCGTGTAAAAAGAGCTACCTGGTCTTCGTCCAAAAATGTTATTTAGAAGCGTGGTGTTTGCCCAGGTAAACACATCTTTATGGTTCATGCTGTCAGAGATGCCATTCTGAAAGCTCTTGTCAATGTGTTGGGTAAGAAAGTACGCATTTGGATCACGCTGACCATAGGCAACCAGGAGAAGCATCCACAGGAATCCCACATAGACTGTAAAGGAAACAGCAGTCTTACATAAGCTGCTACTTATCCCCAATTAACCATTTCTTTACAAATGTGCAGTTAGAGAATCAGGTTAGAGTGTCAGGATGAAATGTGAGAAAAGCACTAAGGACAGGGTACAATGATTATCTGGCACTGTAGGCCTTTTCTCACTGAGAATCTCCCTGATTAGTGCAAAGACTTTTTGTTCTTTGATTAAGCTGTTCCTCATTTTCTCAATATCGGAAGGAGGCGGTGGCTGATAAAAGCTGCATGTGCTGTCCCTCCTTGCAATGCATACACCATCAGGATCATCTGCTAACAATAGCATTATGTTAGTCTTTTAAGTCTGCTTGTAATCTTCTTTATGATATACATTATTTCAAAAGATCCAGTCTACCTGTACTTGACCGGGTCCCATCTATTGGAACATTACCATATTCCTCCTGATCAACTTTCTTTAGGACCAGCGCAAAGAAGACGGCAAATCCAAGAACCTGATTATACAGACATAGAACCCAACAGCTTGTCATATTCAAGAATGGTTCTCTACAGATTCAGCTGAACATGATACCAGTGACCCTTACCTTTACTGGCTGTGTAATGAAGAGACTCTCAAAAAAGGAAACAACCATAGAAATAAGCCAGCTAATGGAGCGTTCTGCTCCGTAGGTCAGCCCGTACATCATGGTGAAGTAAGCTGACACGCCACTAGTAGCCACCACGAGAATCCATCCGACAAACACAAACC
>JAJAGP010001813.1:131384-156743 GCA_025084515.1 Ancistrus triradiatus | reverse complement strand
ACTCCTGTAGCTTCTCCCTGCATGCTGACTTGTGAAGTAACCTCCTCCGACTGCCTGACTGTCTCTATGGTCAGTGCTAGTGTCAGGTCCTTCATTAGCTGCAGCCTCCGGGAGACATCTTTATCGAGTATTCCAACCACAATTCGGTCGCGAATATTCTCGTCTCTGTTAGCGCCAAAGTCGCAATGCTCAGACAATTGGTACAGGGCTATTATAAAAGTTTCGGCTTTCTCACCGGGTCTTTGCACTCGCTGATGGAAACACGCGCGTTCGTGTATTACATTCCTTCTGGGCACAAAGTACTCATCGAATTTTGCAAGCACTCTGTCAAAGTCATTTCTGTGTCCCTCTTCGTCAAATGCGAACGAACGGTAGACATTTTCAGACTCGCTTCCCATAGCGTATATCAGGCTACTCACTTGCACGGCGTCATCCTCCTTGTCCAGCTTGGTAGCGGTTCTGAATCTTACGAAACGCTGCTTCCAATCCGGCCACTCACTCGGCTTGTCGAAAGAAAAGTTTGTCGGAGGGTTGAATTTCGCCATTACTTGTTCACTTCTGACACCATGTAGAGGAAAGGATCGGAGGCTTTACTTTGCTCAGGTTAACTTTATTAACCAGCTTCAGTCATGCAACAGCATACACACACTTCAGTAACGGAGTTGTGTTTTTCCCTATCCCCCCGACTCTGTACTGCCGTAAATGATTTAGTACAAGCGCAAACACATGTATACTACCGTATATGACACTCCTGTTCTCCTGAAGTTATACAGCCTGCTTGGACGGTTTATGGGGAGGTAAATTAAAGGCTTAATTATTTCGCGTGTTATCATTTTCCATCCTCACGGTTTATACGAGCCACGTACAGACAGAATTAAGACTGTGAAAAGTTTCACAAATCAGCCTGGTCACTTTACTGCAGGTGTCAGAAATCTAATGATCACCCTTGGAAGTTAGAAGCTTTTGAAAATAAAGCCCTAAAATGTAATGACGAATGATTTCACTTTAGATGATGACGTCATCTGAATTCACAAATCAGGACGTGCCAAGTGTAGCATTAATCACAGTTTAAAGTGACTTCATCACGGAATGCAAGACGAAAAAAGCTCCGAATCGCAACTGCAAGCCAACTTTACTGCGGTTGGCCTTTTGGCTTCCCGCTCTTTTTTATAGTTGCAAAGTCTTTTTTTTCTTTACAGGTTCACTGCTCATTTTGACAACATAAGACTCTGCTCACAGCGCGTGCACACACAGACACACACACACACAGGTCTATCACTAATGTAGCTACTACACCCGGGAGTTTGTATCAGCTTTGTTATTGGCCAATGAGGCTGTGATTGGAATCCGGGACTGGAGCTGTCCCGATGGGACAAATCAAAATTGCCCATAAATCGTGATGTCCCGGACGATACGGGACGGTTGGCAACTATATGTATATTCTCTTTCTTCCTCAGTTTGAGATCACATCCAGCTGAATAGGTATATTATCGACACTAACTGGGTTAGAGTTTTTATCGAAATCATTTTGTTTAGTCTGGTACTCTGCGGTAATTGTAGCAGCGTTTCTCCGTGAGCTCCTTTCTACAGAGGCGTTACTAGGACGTCGTGTTTAGGTGGGCATTTGAATAATTTGGGTAGACAATAATAAAAATGTTCATTAATTAATCCATTGTCCACTTAATCCCGGTATGGGCGGTGCTTAATAATAATAATAAACTAAAATTGATATTTTGATATTATGATGAACATTTATATGATGTAGAGAGGAAAATTTGAGAGCAGTTTTTGGTTTGGATCTTCAGTAGGTTACACTAGAACTGAACGGCCTGGGTCAGGCAGTAGTGCCTGCATGATGAACATTTGTATGATGAACCTGGATAGTTCTGCCTAGGATATACACATAGATTCTGCCAAATGTGTGCCATTTGCTTGTAGTATTGTCACGATACCAAAATTATGACTTCAGTACGATACCTGCGTAAAAAGTATCTCGATACAGATACTGAAATGATACCATGGCAAAATCTTAAAACTTCAGGAAAAGTAATGGAATAATATATGATCGGATATGGAACTTAAAATTATTTGTTTTTGTTTTTTTATTTCACCAAAAAAAAAACTCCAAAGAATTGTTGACAATTAATAGGTAAATGTTTAACATTAATAAGTTGATTATTGAAAGAAAATAATTTCATTAGAAAGGTCACATTGTTATTAATGTTTTTACACAGTAAGCAGTAATCTGACATTCCTCTGTATGCTTGAGTTTGTGGGATTTCTTTGACCAAATCAGAATACTTTATGGATCCCCAAGGAGAAATTGCAGTCATTACAGTAGTGACCATTTCTTTAGTAAAAAGAAAAATCTAAAATACCAATTTGCAAGCAAAAATATAAATTTTACTAAATGCACATTTAAATACACAATTAAAGTGACAGTAGCTGTTACATGCTGTTACGGAATGTTAATTAAAAACTGAAAGAAGCAAATTACTTAGATTACTGCACCTCTGGTTTATTGTATATCAGAATTATTGCACGACAGTATCTCAGAATTATCTTCCTCCTACAGACGGAACATTGTGTCACCCCTTGAGGGAGGGGTTCTAGAGTTTGATGGCCACAGGTAGGAATGACCTTCTGTGGCGCTCTGTGGTGGATTTTGGTGGAATGAACCTCGTGCTGAATGTGCTCCTGTGTCTCATCACCTCATTGTAAAGTGGGTGGTTTCTATTGTCCATAATGGCCTGCAGCTTAGACAGCATCCTCCTCTCCGACACTGCCTTCAGCGAGTCCAGCTCCACTCCCACAATGTCACCGGCTTTGCTGATCAGTTTGCTGAGTCTGTTGGCGTCTGCACCCTCAGCTTGCTGCCCCAGCATACAACAGCGTAGAGAATAGCACTCGCCACCACCGACTCATAAAAGATCCTGAGCATAGTCTGACAGATGTTGAAGGACATCAGGAGCCTCAGAAAATAGAGATGACTTTGGCCCTTCCTATAGAGTGTTCTTAGCCCAGTCCAACGTGTTGTCAATGTGCACACTTAGGTATTTATAGTTCTGCACACTGTCCACAATGACCCCCTGGATGGACACAGGGGTCACCGGTGCCTTGTCCTTCCTCAGATCTACCACCAGTTCTTTTGTCTTCATCACATTGAGCTGTAGATGGTTCAGCTCACACCATGTGACAAAGTTCTTCACTATCGTCCTGTACTCATCTTCATCGCCCTTACTGATGCATCCAACTATCACAGAGTCATCAGAAAACCTCTGAAGTTCTCAACTCTTAGATGAGGCTGATAGGCAAACTGGAGGGGGTCCATAAGTGGCTGGACCATGGGCCAGAGCTGTACCAGGACGAGCCTCTCCATGGTCAATGCCACTGGCCTGTAGTCCTTGACGTCACTGGGCCGCAGCGTCTTCGGAACAGGAACAATGCAGGACGTCTTCCACATCACAGGGACCCTCTGTACACTCAGGCTCATGTTGAAGATATACTGTAGGCCTTCACAAAGCTCAGTGGAACAGGCTTTAAGCACCTTAGGGGTCACCCCGTCAGGGCCTGCAGCCTTGTTTGTGTGAAGTCTTTTCAGTTGTCTTCTCACCTGGTCAACAGTGAGGCAACTTTGACAGGTTAGTTAACTTTGTATTTGCAGCCAGATCTCACTGGTTAAATAATTTCTACTGAGTGCATTTTTTATCAACAAAAATCATTATTGACAAATGTGCATGCCATAATTACTGTTACCAGCACTGCTGAGTCTGCTGAGTTTGAACTGATCATATTTATAATTGGTATTGATAATCTACTTGTGATTGTGAATGCCTGATTTTAGCAGTTTGGAAGTTATGATAAACTTAACCTTACCAATATGATCATATAAAAAGGTGTTTATCACATTGGTAAGTTAATTATAAAGATAAAGCCAGTTAAACTGTTATTATTGCCCTTAACTTCCTTGTCAAAGTCAGACAGTTAATAAGATCACTTGTCATATCCTCCTGAGACCCCGGAAAACTAAAGCTTGATAATTTCAGTAATTTTTAAATAAAATAAGTCTGAGATTAAAAAACAGATTTTTTTTTGTTGTTTTTTATGAAATTTCCTTTATAATGGACAACGGGACATGGTATAGTATTTTTCTTTATGTATTTTGTGTTTCCTTTCTGCATCAGATCAAAAACTCCCAATGTCCACTACAGAGGACATTTTTAAAAAGTACACTTTTAAGTGGTTAAACATAAGTAAAATCAGTAAAAAAAAACAACTGCTTTGAAAATGAGCTAAAACTGTTTTCTATGGAAAACATGCAATTGATAGGCTTTAGAAAAATCATTACTACATATTATTCAACAAGTTACTTCTTTTGCATCCATAAAACATGGTCGCTGAGATTGCAGCCATTTTGAAAAAGCAGATCTCTGGTTGCAGATGACACACCCCCACAAATTATATATCAGTGTAAAGGCCAGGATGGCGCTCGATGGCGCATCGGCTTTTGGCTTTGTAAATTATATGGTTATTGAAATATTCTGCTTCCGTCATCAGCTCCAGCCCCATCATACCCGGGCCACTTAATGTCAATGTGCATACTTCACATTTTATTCGAACTTTGACTCCATGACTTTAGTTTCGCTCTTAGATTTATCATCTACGCCGCCCAAGGAGGCTGGGTCTCTTTTTGAGTCTTGGTCCTCCCAAGGTTTCTTCCTATAACTCAGGCTTCCTTGCCACTGTCGCCCTACGCTTGCTCAATTTGGGATTGGACGTAGTTATTAGGAGATAATCTAAACTTGTAAAGTTGCTTTGAGACTATGCTCCATTGTAAAAAGCGCTATATAAATAAATCTGACTTGACTTGACTTCTTTGTGAACTCTTGTCCCCCACAGAGGACAAAAATGAATTAACAGGTCTTACGAGGATACAATGAATCTCACTCGTCTGATGTATATTTGAGGACATGATGTCATTTATCATTATCACAGCAGATAATGTGTGCGGCACATCGACATAACTGCAGACTGCAACTGCAGATTTCAAAACACAAGGTATTCTATAATTTTAAATGGCAAGCTATCGCAATACTTTAAGTATCTGTATACCATGCAACACTATTTGCTCATGGTAACTCTTAAAAATAAATCTTCATTTTATATAGTTTTTAAACACTGAATCTAACACCATACCCCATTCATTATGAATACTGTTCAACCTCAGGTAACTTTATTTTATTTTTTCATTGTTTCTCCAAGTACTGTTACTCCATTTGACTAATAGGACTGACTTTTCAGCACAGAACTAGCAAATACATAAAATGTAGCCACACGACATCCATACTAATAGCATTAGGACACTGAGCACATTTACCAAAAATCTGTATTTTTACGATAATCAAATAGCATCTAAAATCATTTTGGTAACAAGATAGTAATTTGGGATTGACCTTCTCAGTCATAGTTACATTATCATCAAATACTCAGAACAAAATAAGAGATTTTATTATCTAGACTTATATTTGGTCTGCCCATGGTCTTCAGAAGATCCAGATGATACAACCGTAGACATATATACGTAGACGCTGTATAGGTCGCTGCGGCTCATTGCTGCGATATGTCAACACATTCGCCATATTGGTCCATGCAGGTCTGGCTTGTAAACAAATGCAAGTGAACATCTAGGTATATTATGTCTATGGATACAGCTTCCTACTGAACATGTGACTTGTGGTTTGTTCCCTAATTTTCAGAAGTGGGAGTATCTTAGGGTAACAGGACTAAGTGAATACCTGGGGCCATTAGTAAAATAGATATTTTAAAGTAAATCATTATGGATTTCATATGAAAATATGAAATATTTCATATGATTTTAATTATTATATTTCATTTTCAAAGACTGGGGACAATTAACAAATGCTATTTTCAGCCGGTGTGCAACAATGAATTCTGAATTATATCACCGAATTCTAAAGGAAAATGTCAGGACGTCTGTCCATGAACTGAATCTCAAGAGAAGGTGGGTCATGCAGCAAGACAACGGCCCTAAGTACACAAGTCGTTCTACCAAATAATGAATAAAGAAGAATATAGTTCATGTTTTGGAATGGCCAAGTCAAAGTCCTGACCTTAATCCAATCGAAATGTTGTGGAAGGACCTGAAGCAAGCAGTTAATGTGAGGAAACCTACGAACATTCCAGAGCTGAAGCTGTTCTGTACAGAGGAATGATGTAAAATTCCTCCAAAATCGGTGTGCAGGACTGATCAACAGTTACAGGAAATGTTTAGTTGCAGTTATTGCTGCACAGGGGAATCACACCAGATACTGAAAGCAAAGGTTCACATACTTTTGCCACTCACTAATATGTAATATTGGACCATTTTGAATAAATAAATGATCAAGTATAATATTTTTGTCTCATTTGTTTAACTGGGTTCTCTTTATCTACTTTTAGGACTTCATAAAAAAATCTGATGTTGTTTTAGGTCACATTTAAGCAGAAATTCTAAAGGGTTCACAAACTTTCAAGCACCACTGTATTTAAGTATTTATTTAGTTAAATCCATGTGGTGACTTTTTTTTTTAATATATATATCTCGATAGATAGATACACACACACACACAAATCCATCATATGTTAAATGAGTCATGAACCAATCAGTGTAACAAATGTTTGATTTGGTAGAGAGGTCTATACTGTATCATAGTAGAGATATGGAAAGGATACCATGGTAAGTCATGATAAGCAAGTTAATGTTTAAAATGCTTACATTAACCCACAGTTGGCCACAATCATAAACACAGTCATTTTCTAATAAAGTGTTGAAAAAGCTTGTGTAATTTAGCTAGTAATGGATTGAAAGTTAAATGTAAAATCAACACTTACTCTACTGATGTACTCTGTGTACTAACATACCTGCTAAGCTAACTGTGTTCTGGAGCATTCAATTCTTGTTTTGCTTTTGGTTGGCTCTTAAAACCAAATGGGGATTTATTTGCCTAAGAATACAGTACTGTAGATGTCAAAACAAGGAAAAACACAATAAAAATACCGGAAATCTCTGAGGGCTATTGTGAACTTGAATTGTTGTGTACTGAATCTTGAATCGAGTTTCGGCTGAAATAAGTTGCGTGGCTCAACTTTAAAAGTTTAAGCAAGTACCAAGCAACAGTACAATACAATCACTGACAAAATAAATGAAGCACCCAGACAGAAAAATCAGATTACTCCAAAACTCAGCATGCAGTTACATTGCAGGCAGATATATAAATTATTATAGGTATCATCTGAGTTAGACACTGGGTCTTGCCACAGAAGGGCGTAAAAGTGCTTTCCACACAGCTCTATAACAAGGCTCTCAGGAGGTACTTTTGGGTAGTTTACTTTGTGGTCAGAGATCGTTGATAGTGGTGAAGGTGCCAACTGTGTCTGTATGGTGGACAACTGTGGGAGCTTCTCGCGCTGGTCGAAAAATCAAACAGTCCTCTTTACTGGTGGTCTATCTGGGCAGTCTGGAACCTGTTCATCACATGTGCCTGCCCTCATGGAACCACTGCTCCCAACACCCCCTAACTAGCTAGGTCAAAACGGACTAGATGGCAGAAAATTCTGATTCTCTCGGTCCAATGATGCACCCCTCTCAAAGTCTGTTAACTTTGCAAAATGTCTCGAGTGTCTAATCAGACCACACCTGTAATCATTTACATACAGTCGTGCTTGAAAGTTTGTGAACCCTTTAGAATTTTCTATATTTCTGCATAAATATGACCTAAAACATCATCAGATTTTCACACAAGTATTAAACATAGGTAAAGAGATCCCAGTTAAACTATAATAAAACACAAATATTACACTTGTCCATTTATTTATTGAGGAAAATGATCAAATATTACATATTAGTGAGTGGCAAAAGTATGTGAACCTCTAGGATTAGCAGTTAATTTGAAGGTTAAAGTTAGAGTCAGGTGTTGTCAATCAATGGGATGACAATCAGGTGTGAGTGGGCACCCTGTTTTATTTAAAGAACAGGGACCTATCAAAGTCTGTTCGTCACAATACATGTTTGTCGAAGTGTTGTCATGGCATCAACAAAGGAGATTTCTGAGGTCCTCGGAAAAAAAATTGTTGATGCTCATCAGGCTGGAAAAGGTTACAAAACCATCTCTAAAGAGTTTGGACTCCACCAATCCACAGTCAGACAGATTGTGTACAAATGGAAAAAATTAAAGACCATTGGTACCCTCCCCAGGAGTGGTCGACCAACAAGGATGACTCTAAGAGCAAGGCGTGCAATGGTTGGCGAGGTCATAAAGGACCCCAGGGTAACTTCTAAGCAACTGAAGGCCTCTCTCATATTGGCTAATGTTAACATTCATGACTCCACCATCAGATGAACACTGAACAACAATGGTGTGCATGGCAGGGTCGCAAGGAGAAAGTCACTGCTCTCCAAAAACAATATTGCTGCTCATCTGCAGTTTGCTAAAGATCACGGGGACAGAAGGCAATTGGAAGAAAGTTTTGCGGACGGAGGAGACCACAATAGAACAGTTTGGTTTAAAAGAAAGTGGTTTAAAAGAATTCCATCATAAGAACCTTATCCCATCTGTGAAACATGGTGGTGGTAGCATCATGGTGTGGGCCTGTTTTGCTGCATCTGGGCCAGAACGGCTTGCCATCATTGATGGAACAATACATTCAGAATTATATCAGAGAATTCTAAAGGAAAATGTCAGGAAATATGTCCATGAACTGAATCTCAAAAGAAGGTGGGTCATGCAGCAAGCCAAGGACCCTACGCACACAAGTCGTTCTACCAAAGAATGGTTAAAGAAGAATAAAGTTAATGTGTTGGAATGGCCAAGTCAAAGTCCTGACCTTAATCCAATCGAAATGTTGTGAAAGGACCTAAAGTGAGCAGTTAATGTGAGGAAACACACCAACATCCCAGAGTTGAAGCTGTTCTGTACGGAGGAAATTCCTCCAAGCTGGTGTGCAGGACTGATCAACAGTTACAGGAAATGTTTAGTTGCAGTTATTGCTGCAAGGGGGGGTCACACCAGATACTGAAAGCAAAGGTTCAAATACTTTTGCCATTCAGTAATATGGGATCATTTTCCTCTATAAATAAATGAACAAGTAAAATATTTGTTTCTCATTTGTTTAACTGGGCTCTGTTTATCTACTTTTAGGACTTCATAAAAAAATCTGATGATGTTTTAGGTCACATTTATGCAGAAATTCTAAAGGGTTCACAAACGTTCAAGCACCACTGTATTTAAGTATTTATTTAGTTAAATCCATGTGAGAAAATCTCATGATCTTTTAGGTCATATTTATGAAGAATTATAGAAAATTCTAGAGGGTTCACAAACTTAGACATAACTGCATGGCATTGTATCTGGGTGCTTTATTTTTTTGTCAATGACTGTGTGCTTGCAATTGTGTATATGTATATATACACTGCTCAAAAAAATAAAGGGAACACTCAAATAACACATCCTAGATCTGAATGAATGAAATATTCTCATTCAATACTTTGTTCTGTACAAAGTTGAATGTGCTGACAACAACATCACACAAAAATCATCAATGGAAATCAAATTTATTAATCAATGGAGGCCTGGATTTGGAGCCACACACAAAATTAAAGTGGAAAAACACACTACAGGCTGATCCAACTTTGATTTAATGTCCTTAAAACAAGTCAAAATGAGGCTCAGTATTGTGTGTGGTCTCCACGTGCCTGTATGACCTGCCTACAATGCCTGGGCATGCTCCTGATGAGATGGCGGATGGTCTCCTGAGGGATCTCCTCCCAGACGTGGACTAAAGAATCCGCCAACTCCTGGACAGTCTGTGGTGCAACGTGACGTTGGTGGATGGAGCGAGACTTGATGTCCCTGATGCGCTAAATCGGATTCAGGTCTGGGGAACGGGCGGGCCAGTCCATAGCTTCAATGCCTTCATCTTGCAGGAACTGCTGACACACTCCAGCCACATGAGGTCTAGCATTGTCCTGCATTAGGAGGAACCCAGGGCCAACCGCACCAGCATATGGTCTCACAAGGGGTCTGAGGATCTCATCTCGGTACCTAATGGCAGTCAGGCTACCTCTGGCGAGCACATGGAGGGCTGGTGTGGCCCTCCAAAGAAATGCCACCCCACACCTTTATTGACCCACTGCCAAACCAGTCATGCTGAAGGATGTTGCAAACAGCAGATCGCTCTCCACTGGAGTCTCCAGACTCTGTCACGTGCTCAGTGTGAACCTGCTTTCATCTGTGAAGAACACAGGGTGCCAGTGGCAAATTTGCCAATCCTGGTGTTCTCTGGCAAATGCCAAGCGTCCTGCACATTGTTGGGCTGTGAGCACAACCCCCATCTGTGGATGTCGTGCCCTCATACCATAGTCATGGAGTCAGTTTCTAACCATTTGTGCAGACACATGCACATTTGTGGCCTGCTGGAGGTCATTTTGCAGGGCTCTGGCAGTGCTCCTCCTGTTCCTCCTTGCACAAAGGCGGATGTAGCACTCCTGCTGCTGTGTTGTTGCCCTCCTATGGCCTCCTCCACATCTCTTGGTGTACTGGTCTGTCTCCTGGTAGCGCTTCCAGCCTCTGGACACTACACTGACAAACACAGCAAACCTTCTTGCCACAGCTCGCATTGATGTGCCATCATGGATGAGCTGCGAATACCTGAGCCACTTGTGTGGGTTGTAGAGTCCGTCTCATGCTACCACGAGTGTGAAAGCACCACCAACATTCAAAACTGACCAAAACATCAGCCAGAAAGCATAGGTAGTGAGAAGTGGTCTGTGGTCCCCACCTGCAGAACCACTCCTTTATTGAGTGTGTCTTGCTAATTGCCAATAATTTCCACCTGTTGTCTATTCCATTTGCACAACAGCATGTGAAATTGATTGTCAATCAGTGTTGCTTCCTAAGTGGACAGTTTGATTTAACAGAAGTTTGATTTACTTGGAGTTATATTGTGTTGTTTAAGTGTTTCCTTTATTTTTTTGAACAATGTATATAGGTCCTCAACCGATATTTGAGAGAATTCTGGTTCAGTGCTCGACAACTTGCTCGGCACTCGACTATCATGCTAAAACCATAAACATGATATACTGGCTATAACCTGTATGAGACACCACACTTACCTTATATATACATACATACACACAAAAGAGAACATTCCAAGGCCAATAACCCCCTCCTCCTCTCACCCCTCCTCAACACCATTCACTCAAGCCATCCATTCTCCTTAAATGGATTTATCAACAAAACATATTTTAAACAAACCATTCTTTTTACATATGCCGTACTACAAAATACTATGAATAATACAAAGTAATTTGCTATTTTTTGGGTGATGGAACCAATTAAATACATTTATATTATTTCTTTGTCGGAAAAAAAGTGCTTGGTTCTGTTTATGCATATGTAATTTACCAGTGGTGCTTTATACTTTGGACTGCATCAAGTGACAAACATTTTTTATACAAAATCTGAAATCTTGCATGCTCTGAGAAGAAAATTAATTAAAAAAATAACGAAATAAATTCTATAGAACTTTCCCACTTTGAAAAAAGAGATAATGTAAGGAAGAGACCACTTACTGTTTGAAATCTAGATGGGATAGACAGCTTATAACATTTAAAAGTCATTTTCATTAGGTTTTCAAAATTAATGCAGAATTTAGGCACTGAGTAAACAGATGTGTCATTTAGAGTGGTTTGGTGTGAAATAATTCATTGTAGAGACTTACACTGGTGGTGATTCTTTACAGTGGTGAACAAGGGTTTGCCATGTCTACAGTACAAATATGGCCATTTTATTTACTATATATTTACTATAATTGCACTTTGATTTTTTCCCTGTATTTTTTGTATATAGAAAGAACTATAAATAAAATTTCAACATTAAATCACTTTCAAATGCATCAAAATAGCTTGTTTTAAACTACACATGCCACAGGTTTCATTTTTTCCAGCATGAATATCGTCCCACTTTTGGGGGCATGGTGCCACCCCTGCCAGTTTTGCATGGCTTTATAGTGTGTCGTGCTGTTTTCATATCCCTTTCTTATAAGGACTTACTTTAACAAATAACAGCTTTTGTACAAAGTTTTGAATTTTCAATTAATGTAATTATTTAAGTCTTTATCTATGAGTAACAGTATTTAAGATTTTTTCAAGATACAGTACTTTTATGACCCTTACTGCAGTAATTATTGGGGTAAGTACTTTTACTGAAGTAATATATTTTTAAAAGTAACAGTACTTTTACTTCAGCAGAACTTTTCTACTACTCTACCCACCATTGTCCGTATGTGCAAAGCTGATCAAAACATATACTAAATTATTTGCAGTTGCAATTGCAGCAAAATTTGATCTTGCAATGCATTTGCAATTTACTTGTAGGCGACTATAATAAAATTGAAAAGAAAAGCATAGTCTCAGACTGTTAAAGTGCATTTCACTAAATTTGGGGGGGGGGGGGATACAACTTGAATACATTTTCAATTAATTGTTTACAATTTACACAATACTATCATTTCAACTTAGATTGCATTCACAGGCTCAAGTCTCAGCTCTTATAGTCATAATCAACATTTGTATGGTGTGGTTTCCAGGTAAAGTTGTTCCAGCTAGATGATTTCTGTTGGCATAAAATGTACACAAAGGAACGCCCCTGCACTGTAGGTTCCATTTGTGCAGCAAAGCTTCTATAGACCAGTCAGTGCTGAAACAATACATATTTTTGAACATCAGTTGTCATTTTAAAAGGTCAAACCATATTATCCAACAGAATATTTATATGAGGAATATGCTGATGCTCATTTTCCCTTAAATAAAGAAAAGTTATTACCTCCTCTCCTGATAGGTGGTCCAGAATTGTCCAGAAGGGTTTCGTCTTAAAAGAAATGAGACAGTCACTAGGACGGCTTCAAAATCTGCTGAATGAACAGTAAGTCATAAGCAGTATATTATTTAAGGATGATCTATAATACTCCAAAATATCATTAATCAAGCTTCACCTTCAGGCTCGTAGAAAACGTCTGATCCCAAGATAATATCCACAGGTGGAAGAGATGTTAGCTCTTGTGATATCTCTCCCCATGTAAGACCAACAAAACGCACACCAGATAGATCATTACTTTCATAAGAGCGCCTACAGTTATTCATACACAGAGGAAGATCAGCACTGTCTGAGAGAATCACACGAGCTCCACAATTGGCAGCCACAATTCCTGGCAAGCTCAGCCCGGCGCCAAGCTGCAATTATTAAAAATACAACACTTTTACTACTTAGTAGTTACTAGAGCATGTGTGCACTTTGTAAATGTAAAGTCTTACTTCCAGGGTGACTTTATTCTGTAGACTCTCTCGCGCGGTCCATATGTATTGTGCCAATACCACTGCTGAAGGCCAGACGTACATTCCATATTGCCCGTCAAGAGCCTGAATTCAAAAATGCATGCTAAACTGCGTGTTGACGACAATTAATATATTACTGATAATGAACAAAGGCAAGCAGTATGCTCTTCTGCTACCTCTGGTACATGTACAGTTAATGCAGTCGTGTCATCGTGGTTCTCGAATGTAAAGGTTTTCTTGACAACAGATCCGTTCATATTTTTGACGAGAAAATACATTTCCTGTACACTGTGTTGCGTCGACTGAAAAGAGCACGTTATATTTTATAATCGCGTAATACATAAAGGCGGCTACGGCAAACGTAATAAAATGCAGACGTCAGAGATAGTGATTCATTGGCTGAAATTACCCACGTGTTTATCTAAGACGGTTGTAGCCCTTTCTCTTTTCACGATTCTGGTATATGGAAGGCTTTCGGTCACAAAATATGTTGGAAACTCATACATACTTTTGCGTTAACAAGTAACTATTCTACGTTTGAAAACGCAAACTATTCAAGTGTTAACGCGTTAAAACGCGTTTGGATTGTTGTATTTTTATTTTATTTCTGTTGGGAAACCTTTGTGAACCATGATGCTTTACCGCCACCTACTGCTCAAGCAACAAACAGAACCAACAGACCAAATAATAATGTAAAATTCTAGTTAATAATTTATTTTAAAATATATTTTCAATAACGTGTTTTTGGAGATTTTTAGTCCAACAGTTTAAATCATGTCTCTACAACGCACTCAAAGAGACCTTGCCCAGTTGCCAGGCTTTGAGAGGCAGCACATCATTGGACCGAGAGAAGAAGGATGGACTTTTCGACAAAATTCCTGAAATCTAGGTCACTCTAGCTGTTAGGAGGTGTTGGGAGCGCTGGTGCCCTGAGGGCACACACACATGGTGAACAGGCTCTGAATGGCCCAGACAGAACACCAGTACAGAGGATAACTGATTCACCGACAAGCACAAGCAGCTCCCACTATGAGCAAGCTTTCTGTTTCTGCTGTGATCTTCTCACCCACTTAATGCGACACTATTTAAAACCCTACATATGTACATATTCATATGTTTTGGTTGTTTCACTTTATCTCATTCTTTTTAATTTATTGCATGGGGATGTTACCCTTGCATCATTTCACCTATCTGATGAGGTGGGTTTAGCATAGCCAGAGGTACAGTGGGGCAAAAAAGTATTTAGTCAGCCACTGATTGTGCAAGTTCTCCTACTTAGAAAGATGAGAGAGATCTGTAATTTTCATCATAAGTACACTTCAACTATAAGAGACAAAATGAGAAAAAAAATGCAGAAAATCACATTGTAGGAGTTTTAAAGAATTTAATTGTAAATCATGGTGGAAATTAAGTATTTGGTCACCCACAAACAAGCAAGATTTCTGTCTCTCACAGACCTGTAACTTCTTCTTTAAGAAGCTCATCTTTCCTCCACTCGTTACCTGTATTAATGGCACCTGTTTGACCTCGTTATCTGTATAAAGGACACCTGCCCACAGCCTCAAACAATCAGATTCCAAACTCAACCATGGCCAAGATCAAAGAGCTGTCAAAGGACAACAGGAAGAAAATTGTAGACCTGCACCAGGCTTGGAAGAGTGAATCTACAATAGGCAAGCAGATTGGTGTGAATAAATCAACTATGAGAGCAATTGTAAGACATACAAGACCACTGATAATCTCCATCGATCTGGGGCCCCACACAAGATCTCATCCCGTGGGGTCAAACTGATCATGAGAACGGTGAGCAAAAATTCCAGAACTACACGGAGGGACCTGATGAATGACTTACAGAGAGCTGGGACCAAAGTAACAAGGCTACCTGTACCCACAGCTCTGCTCGAACAATCAGATCTTCTAATACAGGTTACCTGCCTGTAAAAAAAATGTGCTAATTATTATTATTTAAAAAGTAATAATAATGATTAGTATTATTATTATTGCTTTTGTTGTTGTTGTTATTACTATTTTTTGAAAAAGAAGAATATGTTTTAAGCATAATTTTGGGCAAAAAAGAAGTGCAAAAGAATAAATAATCTGTAGAAATAGACTAAAGGAAAGAAAGGTGTAAGTTTTAAAGTACTGATTGTTCTCCAATAGTAATTTTGTTCAGAATCCATGTCTATGAATTCAGTTAATTACAATAAAAATAAAAATAAATTATTTACCTTAAGACTTCACTGTCTTGGGGTTTTAACATGCACATGATTAACTAATTAACAGTGGAAAGCAAAAATCACAAAATCATTTAGTGGTCATGAAAATGTATTGATTTTGGTTATTGGTGATAGCTTCACCTTAAGTCATCAAAGACAGGTCTTTCTTATATGAATCTACGTAAGCTTCTTTAATCGGTGTCGGTATCAGTATTGGTATCAACGATACTGGCCCTGTATTTACTTGGTATCGAATCAATGCAGTGTCGCACACCACTAGTGTGATTAACTAGTGATTTCCTCATGGAGCTTTGAGAGTGCTCCACTCCTTCCTCTTCCCCCCAGTGCCTGTGTGGTGTGAGCTTAATGCTTCTGACCCTGAGGCCAGCAGTCAGGATTCAATTCCCAGCTGCCCCCCTAATCAGCTGCAGGATCATTTTCCCCTTTTTTTCCGTTTGTCCGTGCTTTACACACACACACACACACACACACACACAATATATATATATATATATATATATATATTATTACTTTGTTTTTTGTTTTGCTAGTTATTTCCATCAGGAGCTCACAGCACTTGGGTACTAAAACTCCCCTATTCACATGGTTCACACGACGAACTGTAACATATTGAGGTTTACACCTTAAATAACGGTTGATGACGCAGAACGAAGCTGGAAATTACAATGAGGAAGAAGGTCCATCCACCTCCACAACACAATGTACTGTATCTCAGAAACATGTTGTTCAGAACTGGCCCATGATGTAGACCTGGCACTGTGATATCCCTTTGAAAGGTGTACTTTTAGAGATAAATTTAAAAATCTAATTTAGAACTGGACCACATAAGGCTGTACACAGAAAAGATAATAATAGGAATACAACTGCTGGAGCCCTGACAGGTATCGTATCCTTGAATCTACATGCACCATTCTGGTGTTTCGAGCCCTCAACTGGAGAACGCATGATGTTGTTTTGGAAAAGAGATAGCTGGCAGTTTTTAGGAAACTGTAGGAAGCGCAAGATTCCTTCGCGTGTTACCTGGTCCTCGCTGCCCCTCAGCGGCTTTCGCCTTCCCTGTCGCAACGTTGAGCCCCCTGCCGTTTTTCCCTCGCTGCTCCAGCCCTTTTTGGACTGCGTACTCCCCTCAGAGCGATCGAGGAATTGGGCTTCCCCCATTCTCGCTCCATCCTTGCTTCCACATTTCGCGCTGCCCGTAGCGGGCAGTTTCATTTAACTCTTCGTAATCGCGTTTGTGTTCCACTCTGGTAGTCTGTGTGGCTGTGTGTCTTCACGTGTCCATCGTCTGTGTTCGTTTCAAAACTGCACGGGCTGTCTGGAGAAGCGTTACATGCTTCTCGCGACCTTTGGGATCCCCGTGGGCTTATGTCACTGCACGCTCCGTTTGCTCTCAGAGCTGCACTCTGCGCACACACCATTCAAGTAGCATTTGTTCTTTTCCCCTTTTTCTTCCTGCAAAGCCCGAGTGCATTAATTTCAACGGCTCTTACTTCTGCCGCTCTTCTGCCCCTCCTTCTCGTGTTTCTGTATCAGCGGGTGTGGCACGTCTTGATTACATTCACCCCTGACACAAGAGATCAAGCGTTCGAGGCTCAGGTCCCGCATTCATCGTGGAACTGTGCCTTCATTTTGGTTCTGGGTAATTATTTATATTTTTTGGTTCACAATTTCCATCTGGAGCTAACTGCACTTGGGTCTAAAAACCCTTTGTATTTTTATTTCCACGCTTCGCCTCTGTTTTAACATGCCTGTTCTTCCTGTGGCACTGTGACGACACAGATACAAACTAGTGCTGCTGGTAGTTGATTGTTTATTGTTGTTTGTTGTTTGTTATTGATTGTTGTGTCCTGTGTTTATTCCGTATGGACAAAGTAAGAGTTTAAATGATGGGGCATCTTCTGATGCTCTGGTTGCTGGTACTATTGTTCACAAGTAACAAGATGTTACCCTACTTAAGGGAAGCACTAGTGTCTTTACGCTGTCATGGAGACGCAGTTAATTCCCTTGGATTGTTTATTGAAAGCTTGTCAGAGGGTATCAGAGTTTCATACCAGTAGCGACGAAGGAAAAGAGACCAGAGAGGAGGCGCATGACAACATTTATAGAGACGAGGAAATTGTCCGCCCTTGCCTTCTATGATCATAACGTTAGGTTACTAAGAAGTAAGATGGAGGAACTTCGACTCTTAACAAGAGGATGCTATGAATACCGTGAGTCGTGTCTTATGGTCTTTTCAGAGACTTGGTTACACTCCGAGATTCCTCACTGCCATGTTGAAATAGAGGGGTTCTCCCTCATTCGCTCAGATAGAGACGAACTGTCGAGGAAAAGCAAAGGGGGAGGACTGTGCCTGTATATAAATGATAAGTAGTGTAGAAACTACACAGTTCAGGAGAAAGTTTGTAAAGTCATTAGGCAGGCCCAAAAAATAGTTTCAGACCCCATGCATGTTCTCTATTCTGAGTATCTTCTTCCATCAGTTTTAGAATGCCTCAGTGCAGGCTCAATCGTTTTAAGAACTCTTTTGTTCCACTGTCCATTGAAGCTCTATGGAATGTGTGCTAGAAGTAATCCTTTGTAATGTAATGTTGAATGCCATGGATCTGAATTTTATTAATTGGTGTGGTCATGTGTTTTGTTTTTTACAGCAAGCACTTTATTGTATGTGTTCAGGACACATTTTTCTCGGGAGAATACGACCAGTAATCGGACCCAGCGTTAGCTCCTGGACATCCAATATGGTGGCATTCTCTCATGCTACCCGGGTCCCGTTTAGCTCTTGGGGGTCTGTTGAGATGGCTTGGCAACCTGACCTCGCAGAGCTGCCCAGTCCCCGCCGTAGAAGGTGTCTGTGCCCCACCCGGTCTAAGCATGTACTGCTGGCTCCAACTGTTGCAGGAACCAGGTTTTGACCCTGCTGAAGCTCCCATCCCTGCCAGGTTGGGGAATTCTCTCCACGCCAAACCTTGGCTGCAGCCGGTCCGTGACCGAATATGTGTTTGAGAGGGGTCTTGACGATTGGCTGGAGAATGAGCTTGTGCCATTCCTCCCCTGCTTGAAGGTTCACCCTCCATATCGGGGCCCACCTGTCCGTCACATGCTTAATCCAGAGCGCGTCCGTCAAGCTCAAGGAGGTATTAAACGCACTTAGGGGCGTCGGGACGCTGCCCTCATCGAACTCGCTGTTCGGCTTGAGCAGGCTTGGTGCGATCGTGTATGCATCATCCTTTGTTTGGCGCCATGTGCATAAGTGGCGACACTTGTTGGCCAGGCTATTTAAGGGCACCTTTGAGCCCTGACAGGTGTTGTATCCTTGAATCTACATGCACCATTCTGGTGTTTTGAGCCCTCACCTGGCTCACGTGCTCCAGGCGATTGACGGTTGTTAAGGGAAAGAGGTGTAGCTGGCGGTTTGTACACTGTCAGTAATGTACAGTCGGGAGACTGGAGGTGAGGTAGGGCATAGAAAGGTAGGAAGGGCAAGATTCCTTCGCGTCTTACCTGCTCGCGGTCTTCTTGCTGCCCCTCAGTGGGTTTTGGGTTGCGGCGTTGAGCCCCCCGCATTTTTCCTTCGCCACTCCAGCCCTTATTTGGACTTCCTACTTCCCTGGGGCTTCCCCTGTTCTCGCTCCGTCGAGGAACGTAGCGCTGTTCCTTGTTTCTGCTTTTCGCGATGCCCATAGCATGCAGTTTCGTTAACACTTCATAATCTTGTCTGTGTTCTGCTCCGGTAGTTTGTGTGGCTGTGGCATGTTTTGTGCGGCCTCTGGGCTTTGGGGAATCCCCGGGGCTTACGTCACTGCACGTTTGAGAGCGAGCGAGCGTTCGATCCATTTTTTAAAAGGAGTGTTTGTCTTTTTCTCTGTTCTTCCTGAAAAGCTCCAGTCCATTATTGCAGGGCTTTGCATTTCACCCAGTTTAAAAAGCCCCGTTACTAAAAAAGAGTTTGCTTACGTTTCAGTCCATTCCTCAATGGCTCTTACTTCTGACGTTCTTCTGCCCCTTCTTCTCATTCTGTCCCTCCTTCTCATTCTGTCTCTGTGTCAAGGGGTGTGGCGTGTCTTGATTACATTCGCCCTGACACTAGGGATCGAGTGTTCGAGGCTCGGATCTTGCATAGATCGCAGAACCGTGACTTAGTTTTGCTTCTAGGTAATTATTTATATTTTTTGGTTCACAATTTCCATCTGGAGCTAACTGAACTTGGGTCCTAAAACCTTATATATTTTTATTTCCACAGTTCGCATCTGTTTTAACATGGTGGACCATAACAAGTACAAGGATACAGTTTAAAATGATCAGTTGCAAAAGGAAATAAATATTTATGATATCTTTATTTTGGTCTTATCCGTCCACAAAGCATTATTTCAATAGGCTTCTAGCTTTTCCACATGATCCTTAGCAAACTGCAGATGAGCAGCCATGTTCTTTTTGGAGAATAGTGGCTTTTTTCCTTGCAACCCTGCCATGCAACACCATTGTTGTTCATTGTTCATCTGATGGTGGACTCATGAACATTAACATTAGTTAATGTGAGAGAGGCCTTTAGTTGCTTAGACTTACCCTGGTGTCCTTTGTGACCTCGCTAACTATTACATGCCTTGCTCTTGGAATGATCATTGTTGGTCAACCACTCCTGGTGAGGGTAACAATGGTCTTGAATTTTTTCCATTTGTACACAATCTGTCTGACTGTGGATTGGTGGAGTCAACCTTTTCCAGCCTGATGAGCATCAATATTTCTTATCTGAGGTCCTCAGAAATCTCCTGTGTTTGTGCCATGATACACTGCTACAAACATATGTTATGAAGAGCAGACTTTGATATATCCCTGTTCTTTAAATAAAACAGGGTGCCCACTCACAACTGATTATCATCAGATTGATTGACAACACCTGACTCTAATTTCACCTTCAATTAACTGCTAATGCTAGAGGTTCACATCATTGTTCCACTCACTAATATGTAATATTGGATCATTTTCTTCAATAAATAAATGACCAAGTATCATTTGTCTTATTTGTTTAACTGAGTTCTCTTTATCTACTTTTAGGACTTGTGTGAAAATCTGATGATGGTCATATATGTCATATTTACGCAGTAATACATAGAAAATTCTATATATCACAGACAGGACATTTTTCTTCCAAGTTACTGATGATGTGGGCTGCATCACATATGATCTTCACAGTGCAGAACAGTAATTAACTGCATTAGCTGTATTGTGAATTCTCTTTCATTGGAGATGCAAAAGGCTATTAATTTGGCCATTAATATTATGGGAAAACTTTCTTTTCACATAATCTCCATTTCCAGAAGAAGCTGTGATATGAGTGCCATCTATGCAGCCAATCACACCTGGAAACCCTAAAATATATCATATTAACTGATTCAAGTCTCAAAGCTTCACCCTAAATAAACTTATTGCTTAGATTGATACCTGCAATTCTGTGAAATTCTTCTTTGATCAGTCTTGTGGGTCTGTGAAAATCTAAAGTTTCAATAATCTAGAGTTTCATTCAACTCTGAGTGAGCTAACTCTGAGTTTTCATTAAATTGCTTTCTGAAGTACCCTCCTGGTCTTGTGTGTTGTGTTTGGTTATTTAAGCACATTACTGTAACAGTATGTCTGAATAAAATCAAACCAGACTAGATCATTAGAAAAGCAGAAATGTTAAGGGTTTTAGATTGACCACAGCAGTGTGTAACTGGTTCAAACATAATTAGATCGTATGAACCCTGTGTGTGGTGTATGCAGTTTATGGAAATACATGTAAACCTCAAAACTGATAACTCCAAATACATAGGCCTGTAGAGTTTTCCATCACATCATTGTGTAGTTGTGGTATAGACAAATTTGGTTCATTTGATATTTGGGTTTAGAGTTTGTGTGTGTGTAATGCATGCAGATTACAAGGCAAACTGAGATTTGTTAACAAAACGTTTCACAAAGCAGGTTTTAGAAATGAACGAGTCCATACAAACCAAGGAAAAACACAGCAAACAAAACCAGCCCGAAAAGAAAACGATTATGTAAACAAAGGAAGTGCCCAGGAAAAACGCAGTAGAACAAACAGAAAACAATAACGAGCATAGGGACGCTCAGGCACAACGCAAATCAAACGCAGAGCAAAGTCCTTGAACAGAAATAGCATGAATAAGGTAGGTAGACCAAAAACGGAAGGAGAGTGAATCAGGCAGGTAATCACCAAACAGAACCGAGGCATACGATCTGCTCAGTGCAGAACTGAGACAATCCTTCGCCCCAAACACCACCAGAAACCGTGCGTATAAAAGCTGAATCCCATTTCAGGGGTTGCATCCTTCGAAGGCTGCATTTGAAGACCGATTGCATCATAGCACCATGCCTAGGCTGTCCCATTTCAAAGGCTCCTTCGTATGCAGCCGACAAATGCGGACGCCTTTTCCCTGAAAACAAAGGATATATCGATGTATCCTTCGCAACCTAACATATCCCTAGGTGCACTGCATGTGAGGGGAACTTGGGGACATCAGAACCGTTGGCTGAGGAATATACATTGTTTAAATGTAAGGATTTTTAAACTAGAATAGCTAAATCTTAAAAAGCAAAAGTGCAATGTTTTTTTTGTTTTGTTTTAGGGAGCAAGGAGCAAACAGAGACCTTTAGTAAACTGCGGGGGGAAATGAATGCCAGCGCCTGCGGTCAAGCGTCTCCTCCTCCAATAATTGAAAAACCATAAACAGCATAAAAACTAAACTCAAAATTTCTGGCTCTAATTTTATAAAGCTTATTGCTGTTTTGTGATACGGTGCAGGCGGGGATAGCGCTGAAGAGTGAGGGCGGGAAAAGTGGTTCTGTGACGCAAACAGGAAATCCAAGGCAGAGTAGACTGTCTCATTTCAGTTCGGATTTCGTCACAGTCTACGCAGCCTTCCAAGGACACACCTTCATAGACCATGTAGACCACGTCCTTTGAAGGATGCAGGCCCCGAAATGGGATTTAGCCAAACAGTGTCTCACAGCTGTAAACAATCGGCCACCCAGAACCTGTGAAGATCCCGGATTGGCCTGTGAGAATCTCCTGGCTTCCGGGAGGATTGTGGGTGATGTAGTCCCACTCATCCACAATGGGCGCAGATGAGAGGGAAGTCAGAGTTTGATATCAGGGTGTGACAGCTGGGGTCGAAGTGCTGCCGACTTTCCTGCTTAGACTCAAGATCCTATAGTGACTCTGTGTATTGGACTACTTAATGCTGATGTGCATATTTCACATTTTATTTGAACTATGACTCCTTGACTTTAGTTTTATTCTTAAATTTATCATCTACGCCGCCCAAGGAGGTTGGGTCCATTTTTGAGTCTTGGTCCTCTCAAGGTTTCATCCTCATAACACTTAGGGAGTTTTTCTTTGCCAATGTCACACCAGGCTTGCTCAATTTGGGATTGAACGTAGATATTAGGAGACAATGTAAAATCGTAAAGTTGCTTGGAGATAATGCTCCATTGTAAAAAGCGCTATATAAATAAATCTGACTTGACTTGACTTGACTTGACATCGCTTTATCAACATTTGTAGAGCATTTGCTTGACAAGCTTTACATGTCTGTCAGATGTCATAAGTTTTGTACCCTGAACATCTGCTGATTTTATTCTGTCTCCTTTTCACAGGAGATTCAGGCAAAAGTCACATACCTGCAGGGCCGGATGCAGCCTACTTTGACAGAGTTCTGTATTGGGTATAGTTAATGATTCCTACTACTGTAGCTACTGTAAATGGTGTGTCAATATGGAAGCCATTTTTATGTAATTATAATAAAACAATAAATCTGTTATATTTGTATAAATACCAATTGCTGTATCAGTGTCATATCATGCGACTAAAGTGACTAATGATCATTCATCTTCGCATGTGACTAAATCATAAGTTGTACTGCATTCATATTCAGCAGGAGGAGAACTGCAGCAAGTGAGTGGAAAGTTGCTTCCAGCAAGACCATGTTAGGAGTGGTTGAGTATCCTGTGATCCGGGGATGAGATCGGATGAAATGAGGTGGGTGTCACGAATCACACTTGGTACAGCAGTAGGAATCAGGTGCAAGTTTATTCCACAAAAGCTGTAGTTGATAACAGGCGGGGTCAATACTGGATAAGCAGTCAACGGCACCGAGCAAACAAAACCAAAGCACAGAATAGTAGCCGAAGTCGATAAATGGAAAACCAGGGTCAAAACCAACGGAAGTACAAGCATAAAGTTTGCTGTACAGCACGATAAGCCGGAACACAGTGCGCTGCATTATTATAAGGCACCCTATTATAAGGCGTATTAGGGCTGTGTGTCATCGCCATCAAAGAGAAATAAAAAAGACATGTATAAGTATAAGCATAGAGTCCGCTGTGCAGCATGAGAAGCCGGAACACAGTGCGCTGCATAAACAATGCACTTATTATAAGGCGTATTATTGCTGTGTGTCAGCACACACAAAGTAAAAGAAAAAGCCATGTATAAGTATAAGCATGTCCGCTGTGCAGTAAGAAGCCGGAACACGGTGAGCTGCATAATCAATTCATTTGTTATTGTCACGGGGGCATGGACAAAGGCAGACGAGGCCGCAGGTCCCAGTCAGGCAAAAATACAACATTTTATTTTTCTTCTCACACAAGGTATCAAATACCCAACAAAGCAGCAGGAAGAACCAAATAATAATCAGGACTTGGCAATAAACTCAGAATATAATACTGGAAACAAAACCTGGCATGAGAGTTGAACAAAACTAAAGCAATACTCAGAACTGAGAGAAAACACAGCTAAAACCTGGCTTGGTAGCCAAAAGAAAATCAAAGAAAAACAACCGTTAGGGGCCGTTGGCCAAGTGAATCCCTCGGGGGTCCTGGGGGCGGACATAGCAGTGGCCATAGACCGACTGTGAAGGGACCTTCTGTATGGCCCCACCGGTTCGCTGGACCTCTGGAACAGCCCCCGGACCGCGGGACCTCTGAAACGGCTCCCCTGGAAACCGAGACCTCTGGGCAGGCTCTACTGGAACTGAGGACCTCTGGAATGGCCCCTGGAACATAGGACCTCTGCACCGGCTCCCCTGGAGCACGGGGCCTCTGGGACGGCCCCCCTGGAACACGGGACCTCTGGAACTGCTCCCCTGGAGCACGGGGCTTCTGGGACGGCCCCCCTGGAACACGGGACCTCTGGAACGGCCCCCCTGGAACACAGGACCTCTAGGGAGGTCTCTCTGGACTGGACGGACTCCTGGAAGGCCTCTCTGGACTGGACGGCCTCCTGGAAGGCCTCTCTGGACTGGACGGCCTCCTGGAAGGCCTCTCTGGAGTGGTTGGCACCCGGGACAGCCTGGCTGGACTGGACGGCCCCTGGGACAGCTTCTCTTGACTTGACAGCCCCCGGGACAGCCTGGTTGGACTGGATGGCCCCCGGGACGGCCTGGTTGGACTGGACGGCCCCCGGGATGGCCTCTCTTGACTTGATGACCTCTCTTAACTTGACGGCCCCCGGGACGGCCTGGCTTAATTTGCCGGCCCCCGGGAAGGCCTCAAGTCAAGTCAGATCTATTTATATAGCGCTTTTTACCATAGAGCATTGACTCAAAGCAACTTTACAAGTTTAGATTATCTCCTAATAACTACGTTCAATCCCAAATTGAGCAAGCCTAGGGCGACAGTAGCAAGGAAAAACTCTCTGAGTGTTATAGGAAGAAACCTTGGGAGGACCAAGACTCAAAA